>WEKX01012728.1:21471-44518 GCA_013390025.1 Pitta sordida
CTGGCCGGGCCCAGATCGCGGAGCCGCCGCGCCAGGGCGCGCACGGAGCGAGCCAGCGCCTTGTACTGCACGTAGTCCTCCCGCCTGCCCAGCCGGTACCGCCGCAGCGCCCGCACCTCCGCCAAGTTACCGCCCGACGCCTCCCAGTTCACCAGGTCCAGCCGCCGCAGCAGCTTCTGCTCGTGGTACTTGAGCTTCCGCACCATCCTGGCGGCACACGAGGCTCCGGCGGCGGACAGGCGCCTTTCCGGGGAGGAGCGACCGCCGGCACCGCGGCTCTTCCGGGGAGGAGCCGCTGCCAATGGCCCCGTGGGAGTCCCGCCCCTGGAATGGCCCTTCCCTGGAAGTCCCGCCCGGGCAGTCACGCCCCGACCCGCCCCCGGGCTCTGGAGCCCCGCCGGGCGGCGGGACAGCGGGAGAGCGGAGGTCCCGTCTCTCTTCCCCGGAGGAAAAGGCAGCAGATACTGCCCGCTCCGGCGGCCGGAGCCAGGGGCTGCTTTCCGCTGCCCATCCCGGGATGCGGCTGCTTCCCCCCGCGCTCTGCGCATCCCCGGGGCCAGCCCGGCTCGGAGGGGTCACCCCAGGTACGGCCANTGACAATGGAGCTGGGCATGCCAGAGCTGCTGGAGGATGTGGGACCCTGGGATGACGATGGAGCTGGGCATGCCAGAGCTGCTGATGGATGTGGGACCCTGGGATGATGATGGAGCTGGACATGCCAGAGCTGCTGGTGGATGTGGGACCCTGGGATGATGATGGAGCTGGACATGCCAGAGCTGCTGGAGGATGTGGGACCCTGGGATGACGACGGAGCTGGGCACTCCAGGGATCACAGCAGGGCTGGGCCATAGGATGTATTCCTGAAGCGGTGGCTACGGAAGGAAAGTTTTTCTGCATGGATGAGCTGAGACGTTAGCTGCGAAGGGGAGCCAGGAGGAGGGCAGTATGACACTGGAAGCGCACAGTTTCCTTCTGGCTCCCATTCCATTATGTCTGTAAGGAGCGGGCGAACATCCGATGGTGGCACCACCGGCGCGTTTGTGTCCTGCGGGACAGGGCAGGGCAGGGCAGGGCAGCCCTACGCTGCCAGGTCGAAGTCGTCGCGCTCCTGGTTGTAGTCGAGCACCTTCTGCCGCAGGCGGGAGGCGTCCACCCAGGTGATGAAATCCTCGACGGCGCGGGGGACGAGGAGCGCGGGGTCGGTGACCACCTCGGGCCCCACGCGGACGTGCCCCTGCTCCACGAAGGTGACGGCGTGGCGGAGGTTCTGCGCCATCCGCAGCTTCACCAGCAGGCAGGGCAGGCGGCGGCGGCAGAAGGCGGCGGCCGAGAGGCTCTCGCAGACGGCCAGCGACTGCCGGCTGTTCACCAGCCCCAGCCCGTGCAGCTTCTCCAGCAGCGCGGACGCGCAGCGGGCGCGGAACGCGGCGCTGGCCGGGCCCAGATCNATACTGCCCGCTCCGGCGGCCGGAGCCAGGGGCTGCTTTCCGCTGCCCATCCCGGGATGCGGCTGCTTCCCCCCGCGCTCTGCGCATCCCCGGGGCCAGCCCGGCTCGGAGGGGTCACCCCAGGTACGGCCACACCGCCCCGACACCCGCTCCGGGACACGCAGCCCTTCCTTTCCTCTCCGGGGATCGGACTCGGGCGTCGTAATTTCTTATGGAAAAATGGCTGCGGGGTTGTGTTTCTCCGTGACATCCCCCTGATGCATAGGCCGGTTTTCCTTGAGGGAAAAGTACCCGAAACGAGTGCCACCACGGGCTCTCCCGCCGAAGGTTTCATCCCACTTTTCTGTAGTGCACGGTGCTGTCTGATCCTTGGGATTCAGGATACTCCCAGGAAATTCCCCAGTAGAACAGGTCAGGTTGATGATTCGGGATTTCTCTGATTTAAATAAGCAGATTTATATATCAGCTCAGCCCCGAATTTCCTACTCTAGGATCTTTGACGTGCTGGATTTGTTTCAGGGTGGGTAACCTGGTCACAGGTGCCATGGTGGTCTCTTTATTTGCGTTGTGTTTTTCCCCAGGTTTGCCAGTGAAGGCACCAATGGAAAGGCAGAGCAGCAGCACTGAGAGGTTTTACAGGATCCCTGAAGGAAAGGGACCACACTTGGTTGGATGTACAGACCTGATGACAGAAGATGCAGTTGAGGTAAAGCCCTTGATTCTTTTTTTCTTTCAGATTTAAGCCACAAGGTTAATTAAACAACTTGCTGTAGTTTTACAGATAACTCAGACAGAAGGTTTTATCTGTGTGCTCTTTGCTGACACTCACAGCTGGGCTTTCTATTCTCTCCATCACAGTGTAGGATATGTACTGGGCATTTACCAGATGGTTGTAACCTGCAAGCCTTCCCCTTGGCCAATTCCTCCCTCCTCCTAACATCCTTGTCTTTCTGACTCTGCTGCTCAAGGTACTGCAGAGAAACTGTGTCCACCAGGGACCCACAAGTCTCTCTCGCACCACTCTCATACACTGAGCTCCTGAGGAGGGACACTCCACATGCAGTGTCTGTTCTCATCACAAAGATCCCGGCAGGATTTGGCAGGGCTGGGAGACGAGGGTATGCAGTGTTTCAGCTGCAGGCTAAAGCATGAGATGTCTTCTTGAGATTTTATTTTTCTGAAGAAAAACAGGATGACGATTCTGTGAGAAATTAGCACGGTGAGAAGCCACAGTGAGAAGATAAGGACAGTAAATAGACAAGTAATTATGTCACTTGTGGGTTTCTGTTTCAAATCTTTTTGCTTCTTAGAGAATATGGCCACATTTACACTGTGGTTTTACTCCTCAGACTAGCCAGATATAGTGGAACTTGTGATCAGTTCATAGTGGTTATTCACATGCTTTCCTTTCCTGAGCTTACTCTGTAGTAGCATAAAACAGCAATTAATTCCCCTTTGCAGTCAGCCTATGTGCTTTTGTTTAGGTGAGAATTGTGACAATTACAGTTCTCTTGGACTTAGGTAAAGAACAACTTTCTGGCAAGCAGTTAGTCACTGGGGAAGTTCACTGGGACTCGATCAAGTTAATATCATTACCAGTATGGAAGAAGGTACTTCCTTAGTGATCTTTGTGTCAAATGTCGGTTTAAGTTTGATGAATAAATAGAAACAAGCTTCATTAAACAAGCTTTCAGTAAACTGATACATTAGTGTTCAAGAAATCAGGCTTTATTCCAAAGCCTGTGTTTCTTTTGGCCCTAATCTTAACTTGCTAAACCAAAAGTAGTTGGAGAAAGACGGAGAATTTGAACAGTGTGTCACAAATTCCTTGTAAACAAAAGACGGAGAATTTGTGTGTCACAAATCCCTTGTAAACCAGGAAGTAAGAATGCAGATTGCACACAGTTCATCTACTGAGGAGTTTGCTTTGAGGTGTGCCATTGGTACATTCCTGCTGTCTGAGATTTAAAATGACTGACAAGGGCATATGGAGGGTCCATGGGAGTGTGGAACGCTTGGGTGCTTTCCTGGGAGACCTGCAGTGCAGGCAGTACAAGAAGATTGAAACTTGTAAGAAACAGGCAGATAAAACATGGGTTAACAAAGTTGTATTTAGAAAGATGGACCACTAGAGACTTGTTAACATCTGGATGAAATGGAAGAACAACATACTGCGTTCCCTTGCTGTGCACCTGCCCAGGAGCTCCGTGGACAGCCTCTGCTCAGTTTAGCCAGGAACGTGAGACCATGTCCCTGCACAGCTCCTCTGCTGGACCACACTTCCAGAAACTGGTCTCAGGGTAAAATCTGTTGTGCTAACCTAGTGGAAAAAATGCCCATCTAGGAGGGTCCTTTCCCCATCCTCCCTCAGTTTAGTAAACTGAACTGGGTCAGTAACAGCTCTGCGAGACTCAATGCGAGGAAAAAAATTACAGCTCCCAGCTGGGAGGTTGAATGGACACAGTCACAGAATCATAGAATCAGAGAAAGATTTGGATTGGAAAGGACCTTAAAGATCATCTTTTTCCAACCCACCATGGGCACGGACACCTTCCATGAGACCAGGTAGCGTACAGCCCCATCCAACCTGGCCTGGAACACTTGTGGAGATGGGGTATCCACAGCTTCTCTAGGCAGCCTGTTCCACCCTCCAAATAAGGAATTTCTTTCTAATATCTAATCTAACCTTGCCTTCTTTCAGTTTAGAGCCATTACCTCTTGTCCTGTAACTCCAGGCTCTGTACAAAGTCCTTCTCCATGCTCTTGGAGGCCCTTGAAGTAGCAGAAGGTGATCTAAGGTCTTCCCAGAGCCTTCTCCTCTCCAGGCTGAACACCCCCAACTCTCTCAGCCTGTCATCCTAGGAGGGATGCTCCAGCTCACAGATTATCATCAGTCACCCCTTTAACAGTCACCCCTGTAAAACTCATTAAAGTGCATCATTGAACCATTCCCAGTGAGGAAGACAAAAGAAAAGATCCAGTAAGATGCAGAAATGGAGCAAATAGGTAGTGAGTGTTTGTAAATAAATTAGGTATGGGCTAATTCAGAGAAAGTGATGTGTATCTCTGTCTGTGTTGTATACCTCATGCTACTTTAAATTCATTGTAGGGACAGCAGGTGACATAGGATTGGTATCAAAGCCTGTATAGGATAATAATTTTTTCATGAGATTCTCTTAAATCCCTTGAGTTTTCATCCAGCTGCAGCCCTTTATATAAATTACTTTATCTTCCCTTTTCTCTGCCGTATATAAAGAAGTACCAATATTCCTTTTTTATTTTCTCTTCACCCCAGGGCAGCTTCCTGCGCCTGTATTATCCAGCCTTCGATTCAACAGACATCGAAGAGGCACAATGGATTCCAGATAAGGAATACTATCAGGGACTCTCTGACTTCCTTAATATGTACCGGGTTGTAGGAGAAAGGCTTTTCCATTACTATGTTGGTAAGACTAGTTATGGTTTTATTACTTGACTAGTGCATGAACTCTGTTTGCCAGTTGCTGCCTCACTGCTCCATGAGTAGGGTTGTTGTTGCTGGACTTAAAAATACTTTTTAGCAAAGAAGTGTATTTTTGTGGGATGGGTTTGTGTAGGGAGGCTCATTGTTGAGTGTGACCCAGTTCTCAGGCACTTATGGATGGTATGGATGGGAGAGTTTGGGCAGGTTGCTCTAGGAAGAGCTTGGGTAAGCTGTGCCTGTGTGTTAGGATCTAACAGGGACATTTGCAGAGATATAAAAATCAGAGATCCTAAGGTCTGAATAGCAGCAAGAAAGGGAAACCTGACTATTGGAGTTTAAGAGATATTTAGACCTTGTGCCAGGGTGTGGGTGGGAGGAACAGAGGGAAAGTTTCTTCTGCCAAGTAGAAAGTATTTTCAGAATCAGATCCATATTTGTCTTCCGTACTTTAGAGATGAGACTTGGTAGCTTATATTCAGATGACTGCTCTGAAATCAGTGTTCACACCCCTTTCTTGAGATCTCTCCCATTTACGCACGCTTCTGTTTTTTTACTTAGGTTCAGTGACCTGTCCTGCAAAGTCAAATGCTGCTTTTAAGCCAGGAGAAAAATACCCACTTCTCATTTTTTCCCATGGACTTGGAGCTTTTCGGTAATTCTGCGGTTTGTTGGGGGTTTTTTTTGTCTATGGAGAAAGCAGTCTCCAAGGATGATTCTGAACAGATTTTCAGTAGGGGGTGAGATCCATGTGGTGGTGAAACAAATTTGAAGAACAGGCTGCTGTGTTAGTATGCCTCCACTAAAACAACAGCAGTAAATAAAAGCAGGGTTGTTCTATTTTTGGTCATAGAATGGCTTGGGTTGGAAGGGACCTTGAAGATCATCTCATTCCAACCTCCCTGCCATGGGCAGGGACACCTTCCACTACACCAGGTTGCTCAGAGCTTCTTTTCTGTTTTCCCTTTGTATGATAAGGGTGAAGGTGTTCACCAACCCATAATCATGTAATGAAGATTAGCTAATTGGTTTTTTGACAGCTCTTTGAAGAGGCAAAGTGCTCTATGTGTTACTTACTAAAAATCACTAGCATTTTCTCTTCTGAATAGACATGAGAACAGTACCAGTGTTTGGTGAACAGGCTTTGGTGCCTGGCATACAAAAACCTGCTCTGTGTAGCAAATGCAAATAGAAGAAATACTGAGTGGGTACTAGAACATAGGTAGCATGATCAGCATTTACAGAGCAGTGCAATTGAAAGAATTACATCTCACCAAAGTGTTTTTTGTTGCAGGACAATCTATTCTGCTATTTGCATAGAAATGGCTTCTCAGGGCTTTATAGTGGCTGCTGTGGAGCACAGGTGTGTATGCTGCACGTTTTGGGAGTTCTGATGGGAACAAACCTCACATTCAACAGAATGTTAGAAGAATTTTTGATTTTTTTTTTAAAGTAATACTAACATCTCTTCTTCACCTCCACCCATACCCCCCGTAGCACAACTCTTCTCTAAACAAAAGGAATTTTGCTTAGGTTAAATCCTAGAACAAAAAATCTTGGGGTAGATATCGTTTGTCATTCTTCAGATATACTATTTCTCTCTCTCTTATTGTTAGAACCTGGAGAATATAAAGGAGGTGCGAGTTTTGGTGGGGTTATTCTATCATTTAGAAAGTCTGCTTGCACTTGGTTGCAATTGCACAAGCACTGGTTGATAGCCGGGTCTCTTTAGATAAGTGAAATGTAAAGCTTGTGCTGACTTCACCCCAAACCCAATGGAATGCATACCCAGAAATAACCTTTTGCTGATATTACAGAGATGAGTCTGCTTCAGCAACGTATTACTGTAAAAGAAGGTCGGTCTCTGAATCACAGGAAGAGTCTACATCAAACATAGAGAAGGAGTGGATCTACTACAGGAAGCTGAAAACTGGAGAGGAGGAGCATTGCTTGCGCAATAAGCAGGTACTCAGCTGGGCTGTGCTCTGGGAAGTGCTTAGGACTGACTAACAGACTCTCTCCCTTTGGCAACATCTGCACTCTTCTGCCATGACTCAGGGCATTAAATAAGAATCAAGTCATGTGTTCCTGAAGGTAGAAAAGCCAGCAACAACAACTACTTCCTCAACAAAGATGTCTCGTGAAGCTGCACTCCTGACTTGAGTCAGCTGTTTGCCCTTCTCTACTTTCTGTTTCTTCTCTCAACTTTCTGTTTCCTCTCTGTGTCTTCACACTTGTACTGCCCCGCGCAGCCTGAAAGTGACACAGAGCTGAGTTCAGATGTTTGCGTGGCCTTAGGCTTGCTTTAGCTTTCATTTACTGCTGTGTAGCAGGATGAATCATGGCTGCTCTGAGTGGGGTGTTTGCTTCATAATCTTTACTCTTTAAGGTGGTTTTTAGCAATGTAAACAGGGCAAACTTCCTGTTCATAAGCAGGATCCGTGCTAGATGTGATGTGGTCAAACTGACGAGCTCCTCCAAGCATAGACTTGGCCTTTAAAATACAAGAGTGTATTTTCCAGCTGATGAAAGCTCAGCTAGGGAGGTGTTTCTCTTTATCTCCCTGGCCCATACAGACAGCAGTCCAAGAGTCATTTCCTATGTGTGCAACATCCTACTTACAAGTCTCAGTGTGTAATGCCTGAGCTTGGATACAACCTCCAGAAGCTGTTGTCTGCAAATTTCACAAGTAGAGAAGTCAGGGATTTATTTGAAATTCAGTGATGCACAGGCATCTTGCTGGCTGCCCACACACTGCAGTTCTCAAGAACACTGCTGTTCTTTGGTTCTTCTTTTTTTAAGCTTTTCTTTATTGACATACCAAAGTTAAAAGGTGTTCTTACAGCAACAGTGAAACCCTTCATTTGCAAGAGCTTACTACTGTTTTCAAGGATGTGTATATATAAACGAGATGGGCTTCTCAGCTGTTTCTTATTTTGGGTTTATCCAGTGTAAAGACAGTTTCAAGGCTATTGTGCAGATGAGACGATTTATGTAATGACATTTGCCAGTGTAAGTGAGCACAAGGAGGAGCAGTGAGTCAGCCTTCCTTGGAGTTGTGTAACTTAAACCTTTGCACATCCCAAAAACCCCTTCCCCTGAGCAGTGACAGGATGAAGGAGCTGAAGGCCTTTGGCACATGTTGTAGGGATAAATTCCTCCATGTGCAGAGGTTCTACACAAGAGCTTTGGCTCTTTAGGGCTCCAAAATTCAGTTTTGTTGTTGTTCAGACCCCATCAGACTATTCTGAACTGCAGAATGGAACTATAAAACAAGAGTTTTATGGTTCCACTCTGCAGTTCAAAATAGTTGGTACCGTATCAGACACTTAAGGGAGGAAAAAAGTCAGACTACGTGCTGTCTCTAAGGGGTTGGCAAGCCTGGCAGTTGTCTGATGATTCAACCCCTCTTTCCCAGGTGCAGCAAAGAGCACAGGAGTGTATCAAAGCTCTCAACCTCATGCTTAAAATCAATTCAGGAGAGGAAGTAACAAATGTATTACATTCAAACTTTGACTGGAACAGCCTAAAGGTGAGTGAAAGGTCATGACTGCACTTTGTTAAACACCTAATAATGAATCTGGTTTCCCCCTCCATTTCTAAACTGGTTCCTGTAAATTATTCTGAAGATGACACTGTAGATGTGTGAACATTTCTCAGGTCATCCCAAGGTGGATAGATAGTAATGGAGCTGAAAGGATACTCGTCCTACTTCAATAAGATCTATTGATTAGAAAATTATTCCCTCTAAAAAAAAAAAAAAAGGTTGGAAAAGGAAGTCTCTTACAGCACCTGGATTTTTTTGACAGGATTCTGTTGATACTAGCAGAATAGCTGTGATGGGACACTCTTTTGGTGGTGCTACAGTTATTGAGAGTCTCAGCAAAGAAATAAGATTCAGGTAAGTATGCAAAACAAGGCAAGAGACATTTGGCACTTGAGAGATCTGGAGCAGGGCACCTTACCTAGGATCCCCCAGCTACTCATTAGCTCCTGAAGAAAAGGTCTGTTCAGATGGTCTTGCTTTCTCAAACCATGCTCCTTCCAACTGCGGGGATGTGGTGGAACACAATAGCTGTACCCTGTCATATCACGATACTGTGGGACCCTACAGTCCAGAGCAACTGGCAGTGGAGACCAAAAAATGCAAGAATGGACTATTCCCCCAAAGTAGAAATAATTCTGAGACAAAATGATTCATTAACCTGTACTAGTATCAGAGAGAGTTTCTCTTTCCCATGTCTCCTGCAAAGCAAAGCAAAGCATGCTGAGAACTTCCATTCAAAGGTTTCTGCTTCTGTACCAACATCCAGTTGTTTTTGGCAGGTGTGGCATTGCCCTCGATGTATGGATGCTTCCTATAGGTGATGACATTTACCAAAGCAGCATCCAGCAACCTCTGCTTTTTATCAACTCCGAAAAATTCCAGTGGGCTGAGAACATCTTGAAGATTAAGAAGCTCATCTCCAACGACACAAACAAGAAAATGATCACTATCAAGTAAGTGTGTTCGGGATCCATAATTTCTGTGGTTGAACATGAATCTTTACTTTGTTGTTGGAACTGTGCAGATACATGCAACTGCAGAAATACAGACAATAACTACAGCATGAATCTGACGAGGAGCAGCTGATGGAGCTGGGGGGGGTTCAGCCTGGAGAAAAGGACACTCAGGGGGGCACCTGATTGTTCCTTACAGTACCCTGACAGGAAGTTGTAGCCAGGTGGGAGTTAAGTCTCTTCTCCCCAGCAACAAGCAACAGGATGAGAGAAAATGGGCTCAAGTTGCATCAGCGGTGGCTTAGATTGGACGTTAGAAAAAATTTTGTCACTGAAAAGGTTGTCAGGCTTTGGAACAGGCTGCCCTGGGAAGTGATGGAGTCACCATACCTGGAAGTACATATTTAAAACATATGCAGATGTGGCTCTGAGGGACCTGGTGTGTTGCTGGGATTGGCAGTGCTGGGTTAATGGCTGGGCTTGATGATGTTTCAGGTCTTTTCCAGCCTAAGTGGTTCTATTCTTCCTCAGGGCTCAGGTTTCACTACAAATTTAAATGAGCCACACATCCCCCACAGTGATGACACTTCTCAAAGCAGCCAATAACCCCAAGTCTAAGGTACTCCAAGGTGTGCATTGATGCCCTGGGGCACAGGTTTTGCCCTGAGCCTCACGCATCACCTGTGTTTGAGCACTTTAAGTAGTCTGCTGGGAGCCCTTCTGCACTCCCTCCCTGAAGGCACTGCAGGGCTCTATCCACCTCAGGGCAGAAAGAGACC
The DNA here is from genome assembly GCA_013390025.1 of Pitta sordida. NCBI lineage: Eukaryota > Metazoa > Chordata > Aves > Passeriformes > Pittidae > Pitta > Pitta sordida. The sequence continues at coordinate 31,659 of WEKX01012728.1, forward strand.
TTGACACTTTGCCAAGCCACCTCTTTATGGCCATTGCAGTTACAGTGACTTACACTGCACGCATACAGATCTTCCTCCCTTCTGTGGTTAGGACAGAATTTCCTGCTCATCTTGCATGCTTGCAAGATTAACCTCTTCTACCTTCTGCTAAAGGAGGCACAGCGAGGCATGTGACTCAAGTCTGTGCATCTTTTAATCAGGCAATTTAATGCATTCTTATAAGCCTGTTGATCATTTCTCTGTTTGCAGGGGGTCAGTCCATCAGAGCTTTCCTGATTTCACTTTTGTGAGTGGAGGAATCATTGCGAGGTTTTTCAAATTAAAAGGTGAAATAGATCCAAATGAAGCCATTGATATCAGCAATCACGCTTCATTAGCCTTCCTCCAGAAACATCTGAGTAAGTATCTGTTTACAGAAGAGTATCAACTGATACCAGTCAGACTGTTTTTGAGAATTTGTCAGTTACTTTTTCAGTCTTAGCAACTCAGAGTAACATCACTGGTATAAAAATCTGGAGTATCATTTTTTTCCTCCTTGGAACACTCCATCTCTCCTACTTTGCCAAGTTAGTTTAACTTTTCAGTGTAGTTTTACAAAAAGCTGATTACTTAACTCATTATATTTGGGTTTTCTTTCCCCCATTTTATAGGTCTCAAGAAAGATTTCGATAAGTGGGATTCCCTGGTAGATGGCATAGGACCCAATGTGATTCCTGGAACCAATATTGACACATCTCCAGCTGAACCTGAATAAGGATTGTAAAGAAGTACTGAAAATGCCACAGACATCAGGACACTAATGTTGGTCAGACATTGCTCAGATATGTGGTGGCATTAAACACCTACACAGCTTTTGAGGTGTGGAATTAAACAAGTGTTAAAGCATTAAGTTACATTATCATAAAAACAGAGGTTTTGGTTCAAGTAAATTACATAGTAGGATTGCTGAACGAATTGTAGAATAATACTGAAATACTGCAACAGAGTAACTTCTGCTTTGTAGGCACCTTGAGGGCAATGAATTGGTGGTTACTTAAGTGCTCTTTTTGGTTTTGACTTGCCAAGTTTGCAGAGGCAGATGAAGTTCCAAGGAACGACGGTTCTGCTTTCCAAGCTTTAACTAATTTGCATCGAGGAAGCATTTACTGCAGTGTAAGTAAAAAAAGAAAAGGCAAAACAAAAAACCCCAAACCACTACTTAGGCTCTAAATAACAAACTATTTCAGCTGTGCTCTGACCGATGGTAGTCTGGGCAGGTTGTTGCTCCTACTAGGGAAGGAGGATCTTCCAAATTGCCTCATTTTAGTAAGTCACAGTAAAAGATAGGGGAAGGAGTTAAGATCACAACAGAGGAAGGTGCTTGTTCAGCCACAGGACCTGTCATATGCGCTTAATGCACTTAAATGTAAAATCTGTGTTTAGTGCCATACCTAAAGGCTGTTTCTATTCCCAAGCTTTTGAATTGGTCAGTCTTGTCATAGCAACTGTAATTCCCCTTGGGAAAAGCTCCAAGCAGTTCCTCTCTTGTTAATAATGTCTGTGTCACCACTGTCACACACAGTTAGCACTGCTTTATCTCCTGAGGTGTCTCATTGTACTAATAGTCTCCTGATACTCATTTGTCCAGGTACTCCCACTGCTGCCTGTCAGTGACAGCAGGAGCAGTTGGGTCCCACTGACACAGACAGCAGTGGGAGTACCTGGACAAAGGCTGTCAACAGCCACATGGTTGGCTTGAAGGGTCTCCTTTTTGAATCGGAACTCTTGGAAGCTCCCCCATGGAATGCCATCTTCTAAGTCCTGCTCATTTCAAAATCAGGTTATAAACAAAACAACTGAAGCAAGTAGAACAAGCAAAGCAATTAACAACCTAATTAAGTACTTTATATAATCTGTGATCTTAAAATGAGATTGCAGCAAGACCTAAGACCTAGCCTTCAGAATTTGATTAAATTCTCCACAGCCTACCACTGTGTATTGTCTTTATTCAGGAAATAAAGATGTGTTTGTCATACTGAGTCAGCAGTGAGACTTGAGATCTGCTGTGAGACTCACCCAGACTGACACTATCAGCCAGCTTGGGCTCCTCAGTCCTCATGGCACCATGAAACATCCACAGCCTCTGAAGAAGAGGAAGCTGCTGTACTGGAGGACCACTATAAAATAGAAATCCCTTTCCAACACCAGAGCGGTAAAAGGCAAGACCTTTAAATAGGTACTGATTAAGTCCTCACCCTGCTGTCCACATGTAGCAGCAAAACCATTCTATTAGGTCCTCAAAGCTTCATCTTTTATTTGTGCAATTGCAGTGAATTCAATTACATGGAATTAATGTTGCAAAGTGCTCCCTATAGCTCACGGGGTTTTATAGAGCTGGTTAGGGTGAAAACAGAACCAGTGGCTGCAGAACAGCACCTGCACAGAATGAGTATGCACAGGGAACAGACACAAGTCATTAAGAAAACACATTAACAGATCAGTGTATGTCAGCCAAAGCTTTATTGCAGCACCAAATTCAAGACTTCAACCCCAAACAACCGTATTCCCCTACCAAACTCCCCCCCACTACCCAAAAAAAGACTCAATTATTTTTTTAAGGAAAAAACCCCAACTTAACAATTTAACTTTTCCAAAAGCAAGCCTCCAAAAGCAGTGCTGTACAACACAACAGCATATACATAAACTCATAAGAAGCCTCTGTTCAAGAGCCACCCACCAAGAACTCAGTGACAGTGCACCCACATTCACTAAGAAAGGCCAGTCAAGAGGCAAACTTTAAGTACAATTATAACAAACAAGCTAACAGCAACAGTCTACCCCCAACAGCTGTAAGAAAACTATCTCACAATAACAGTCTACCAGAGGGAAGTACAGTAGTGACAGGCATTTGGTCAGTTAGGTAGAAAAAAACACTCAGTGCTTTGCTTGTATTTTTGTTCCCATGAAAACATTTTCATGGGAATGTTTGGTACACAGGCACTTATTCAGTTTCATATAAACATGTCACTTGGTTTCAGCAATGCTGGAGGACAGGAGGATCTTCAGTTAAATCACAACTGCAGCCTGTCTGCTCTTCTACAGGGAATAAAGCATATATTAGATCCAGGATGTTTCTATAAATGTGGATAAATGCATTAACATGTAAAGTCATAGCTCCACAGGGTTTCAGACTAAATATTATCCACATATTGGACCATATTAAAAGACTAAACTTAAACATGAAGCAGCAGCACTCCTAGATTTCAGTTGTGAGTTCAAATCACTTCATCCCTCAGTGGGCTTGGCATAAGCCACTGCAGGAGTTTCTGCATCCTGTGGATCAGGTACCCTCTACTCAAACTGTCTTTCCAGGCAGTGGCACAGGTGTGTACGAAGACCCAGCTCTGTGACACATGGGTGCACCACCCTAGCCCACGTTTCTTGTGCTGTTGCTGAGAGGGTGCACACCCTCATTCCATGCAAAGTGTTCAAGAACAGACAGAGAGCAAATTTGGACAATACAAATCAGAACAAATGCTCTCTGCTTAAACTCAGTTCAGTTTCCATAAGGCAGCCACAGAAATGGTGGGGTCTCCAGCCTTGGACAGAGCTTCCAGACCTGGCAGTAAGGTTCTTAGCAACCTGATCCAGTTGACTCTGCTTTCAGCAGCTCCAAAGGCCCCTTTCAACCAGAACTGCTCTCCAATTCCATAGATTATAAAAATAGTATATAATCAAAGAAAACCTGTAGTATTTCTGGTACACTGAATAGCTCTTCACTAGTAACACTTAAAAAATTTTAAGTAACAAATGCACTACTGACAGCCTACAACAAAGGGTGTAGGTTTATTAAGGGTTTAGATTTATAGACCAAGATCTATTATGGGATAGGGGCACTCAAATCCCAAACTTAAATACTTGGGTACAGAGTCTGCATAGCAGTCACACACCTTGCCTCAGAAACATACGCATTCTGATGGCAGATGCTCAAAAAGCTACCAAAATCCATAGCTTGGATGAACCACCCCACCTTCTCCAAGAGGCTCAATCCATTAGGTGAATAAACAAATACTGAATCAATTTCTAATCCAGAGTAGCAGTTTCCACTGCATTTAGTCACCCTTAAAATGACAGTACACAAACTAATGCTACCATGAGAATCCCAACAGTATCAAGTACATAAGCTCAAACAAATGTTTCAACTTAATTTTCTAAAATGCAGTATTTCTAGAAAATTATAAACACATCCAAACACTGAACACACAACCCATTTGGTAGGTTTAAGGCAGACTTACCATGCAGTAAGGACTCCTATGTTAGGGACTCCAACTTTTCTGTTGCCAAGGTTAATGCCTGTATAAAAAGGGATCTTGTTAGGAAGCTGGAACTACATATTACCAAGACTTCCTTTGAGGACTTCCTTTAACACTAGATTAACTTTTCATATCAACACTACCAGACTCCTATTTACCACCATTTTTCTGCCTTGTAACTCACTACATTAGTCTTCTGCCCACTTTTCACTTGGATTAAAAACTGCATGTGGAGAATGAACTGGAAAATTCATTCTGCTATCACCAGCAGCATGAGTCACAATCAGAGTCCTGGGTTCCAGACAGGAGTTTTTCCATCCTCTGGCAGGTACTTCATAAAGAACATGTGTGAAAACCTTACTATCCTTTCCTAATTATTTCATAATAAAAGTATTTTTGTGATTTACCAGTCAGTTAGCACCATTTCTGAAAACAGGTTCTGTCCTGCCAGTCGACTACCACAATGCCGTACCTCAGATGATCTGCAAGCAGTGCCAGGAATACCATTCCAGACATTCTTGGGATCCACAATCTCCTCATTGCCACTGGAGAGATTCAAGACCTGCACAGACAGAGTCAAAATGTGTCCAGCACAGCAACAATACACTCAACAAATAAGGCACAGCAGTAGGAAAACTCAGCTGAGGACTCCCTGCCTTTAGAAGGTTTTGAGAAGTTTGGATCATGCAAGGAAGAGCAAGTTAATCTCTAGTAAAACTGATAACTACTGAATCTGCTCAGGGATGTTCTTGACTTCTAACTCAAGTATAGTGAGGAAAAAAAGCTGGAAAACATCTACTAGAGCAGAACCAGAAGGAAGCTGATGAATGGGGATGTCATTACATAGTGGCTACTGACACTCATCGGAAGACAGCTGAGGTCAGTTTTAGACACCCAAGGCATCTGCTACCAAAAGAGTTGGCTTCCACTATCTCAGGCTTTTGGTCTTCCAAAAAGATGATTTACGTAATGATCTTTTGGTTTTTCAACCTTAAATTATAACTTAAAGGTTAATTCATGTAAGTAAAATATTTGTGATGTGTGTACATAGACACACACACACCCTGAACTTACAGGGGACTTCTCATTCATCCCAGATCTTAAACAGCAGTAGAACAAAGCAGCTCAATAAATTATCCTCCACTACTGAAATTAACTCCCACCAACCACTAATGCAATACACATTTCACTGGAGCAGGAATAGCTGAGGATTCTTTTTTACTTCCTCCCAAGGGTTCTAGCACTAATTCCTCAAAACAGAAATACAAAACAGTACCAAGTTTCACAAGCATTTAATGGCAACACAGCTCCAGAGTAGAACATTAAGCTGCAGACCACATAGAACCACACACAAGTAACACATATGAGGAGCTGGACCCTTCAATATTCCCAGGGAATAAGATGTGAAGGGAATATCAAGTGTTGACATGCAGCATGTAGTATCTGAAACACTATTTATGGGATACATACAAACAGCAGACTCAACCTTTGCAATACATACTTAAATACTAACATAGAGCTCTTTTAAAATATTAAAAGTTTAGAGAAAGACCAAAGAAGGACCATGTCTTAATCCAGAAAGACTACTCAAATCATACTTACCCTGGTACCTTTTTCAGATACCTCCAAAATGCGAGCGTCACACCATCGGAGAGATGTCCACACCACACACTTGGAACCAACAGCAAAGCCCTTCAGATTATAAGGATAGTCATGGTGTGCTACAAGAGATGATGGCACAATGAGGGAGGAAGAAAAAAACCACCTAAAACCCCACAAAAAACAGCCCTCAAAAAACTCCAGGTGCCTCACAATGCTGCTTCCCCACCCTCTCCAAACTAATTACTTGCTATCTGAAAGTTAAAAATGGCATCCTGAACAGTCTTGCAAATGCATTTCATCTTCAGAAATAGACTTGCAATCAAAATCATTAATCTCCCCAGGTGAGATTAGTTGCTTTTAAATTGCCACATTAAACATGAGAATACACTTATTATGCCACCCTTAACCCAGCAAAGCATATTGACATCAACATGTTAACTGATCAGGGAATAAATACTAGGTTTCTATAAGAAAGTTATTCTTATGTTTAAATGAGTAAAACACTTTTTTTAACCCCTTAAAATCAGATAATTTACCTGCACTGCAGTCAGCTAAGATCTGATTTTGCTTTTCTTCAACTCCAGACTTGCAGCCTGAAGACTGCACACCCATATTTCCATGCTCTTTAAATGGGTCAATCAAGTCTTCTTCAACCCATTCTTCCAAAGAGTCATCGTTCTTCTGCCATCCCTTATGTTCTTCTTCAACTCTGCAGTCACCTGATTTTCCAGTGAAAACAGGCTTCTGATTTGTTGACTGTTCTTTAAGATGCAAAAATGGACTTCCACTATTTGCAGAACTCTGCAGCACAACATGTTCCAACCCTATTAAGTCCTCCTTCCTCTTTTCCTGACATGGCTGACCATCAGGCATCATCAGTTCCAGAAAGCGCTCAAATTTGGCACCCAACATGGACTGCTGGTCATGAGCCTTCAGCTCCAGTTCTTTCCCAGGTCTACCACCAGAAGATTTCAGCCTTAGGGAAGGAGGGTCTGTTTCCATCCAATCACCTAGTAGATCATCTTCTTGAAGAATTCCAGACATACTCACTTCCACTTTCTTTGTGTTCTCTCCAAAAGAGGGCTGAACATCAGATGCAATCAGCTCTACTGACTTCTCTCTGTCACTAACTGTAGGCACCAAGTTTTTTTTCTCATTAAGTAATGTTAACATTTCAAGAAGGTTCAGAGCTGCCAACTTCCCTGTACTCTTACTACCAACTGGCAGCTCCAGCAATTCCTCTTCTAACACTGTTCCTCTCACTTCACTGCCTGATGCTGTCTGCATTTCAAGTGGCTTTGTTTCCAGTGCTTCCTTAGTTTCTTCACCAGAAGATGACTTGCCTGAAAGCACATTGAGACCCCTCAGGAGCTCTTTTAGATCACCAGATGAATAGTGCTTCTCTAATGGATCCCATTTTGCTAATGTCCCTGTTTCATCCCTTGAAGACAGCTGTGCCTGGAGCACTGGCAACTGCTGCACTTCTTGTTTGTTTTCTAGAAAAAGGCTGGCTGCTGAAGCACTGCCTGTCAGTTCTGCTTGCAGCTCAGCATCCTCTCCAAACAGTGCTTCAGACAGTCCTGGTTTTGAAGGTGTCATTTCAGTCCCCAATACACGAGGGCTCCAGCTTCTCATTGGTTCTAGTAATAACACACTGTTATCACTCTCACTTTTAGACAGAGGCATCTCATCAAAACTGTTCTGATGCTTTGCTGTTTTGTATCTATCACCAGCTTTCCCACTGGCAGCTCCCACCAACACCTGTGCTTCTGCAGTTTCTAAGTCCTCAGAAGTTACACCCAAGAAAGGTTCAGAACGAAGTAAAGCACTTTCTTTCCATGCTAATCCACAAACAGCAGTAGTTTCTCTTTCAAGATGAAGACCCATATCACTGCTTGAGTTTCTGTTTTCCTTTAAGAGGCTGTCAGAGCTTGAGAAACCACTGTTACTAGTTTCTTTATTAGCCTTCCAAAAAGGCTTCATCTCTTCATTAATACTATTACCAGAAGCTTGCAACTTGACAACACAGAGAGGGACTTCAGAATCTTTAACTTCACGAGTTCCTACTACTTCGGCCTCTAATATGAGGTTTTCAGTCATATCAAAAAACTTGTCATTTGCTTCACCAAGCCATGAGCCCTCAGAGGGACTGAAACCTGACAAACAGCAAGCAAATGCTTGACCAGGTATTCTGAGCAATTCACATGGCATCTGCCAGACCATCTCCAAGCTCACAGTTTCCTCACTCCCATAATCCACATGTCTAACAGTGACACTGTCTTCTTGTACACTGCTGATCTGAGCTCTGTAGAGACATTCATCATGACTGTATTTTGCTAGACAAGTATGACCGCTTTTAACACAAGATCCAACATCTTTCAAAGATCTTAGTCCAAGTTTTTCAGCTTCCTCTATTTTTTCCTCAATGTCACTCAAGTGTTTGGAATCAGCTCTGTGACACCAGAAGTCTTCTGGGCCATTTACTACAGTCACATAAATTTTTAAAGACAGACCTGCCCCTGGAAACTTCCAGATAAGCGATTTACAAGCACAGGAAGTCTCTTGTGCCTGAGGAGGCAAAGGCTCACACACAGTTATCACATCACTGTTCTCTCTTTTATCAGTTATTTCTGTTGAACAAGATCTTTCTGTGCAAGCAAAATCATCAGATAAATCCACTGTTATTATACCTTGGTGGTCACTCAGAATGACTTCCCATTTATCCTCAACCTTCTCTACAAATTCACATGACAGCAGGATTTCACTTGTTCTCTTGGTGAAGGAAAGCACTGCTTTCTCTGCCCAGCGGGTTTTACTTTTGCATTTAAGTCCACCTAGAAAACAGTGAATGCTTATTGCTGGAATAGATAACAAGTCCTCAGGGAGTCTGCATGCTTGATCAACGCTAATTACTGAAGTATCACCATAATCAATGTAATGGACCCTTAGCAAATTGTCCAAAGTCTTCTCTTTTACTACAGCTCTATACCAAAGGCTGTCTTGTGAATAAATAGCACTGATTAAATCTCCTGCTTGGAGAGGTTGTCCATAAAGGTTCTTTGCTGGTGTCTCAGTGTTTAAACTTTCCAAAATGCTGTTAAGCTGACCTTCATCACTCCCTAGTTGTACATAAAAATCCAGCGGATCACTGACATGAGACACATACACTAATGTTTTAAGAGCTGGTTCTATCTTCTGTTGTGGTAGATCATATACAGTTTTAAGCATTATACATCTGCCTTCAGCATCAGGTTTGATATCTGACAGTGCATCCATCTGGACAGAGAGCAGAGACTCCTCCCCTGCTTTATTCAACAAAATAACATCCTTTTTACTGCTAAGCATTTCATCAGATTCTAATAATCCATTAGCTAGATCTCCCTTCCCAGAGGACTGGAAAATATTTACATTTTCTTTGAGGTGCCTTTTGCTCCCTCGTTCTCCCTGAGCTTCAGATGTGCATTTTTTCCCTTCAAGAGGCCTCCCTGCATTTAAAGGGCACACTGCAGTCTGATCCCTCTCATTCACATCTGTATTCGGAGTGCACCAAGTCGCATTTTCCACCTGACTACACAGTCCCACACTCTTTAGGCTCAGCTCCTTTAGTTTTGTATTAATTTGAGTATTACCATCAAACAACTCAACCTGCAGTGTATTATCTGAGTCCTTTGCCACTACCATTGCTTTTAATTGCCTTTCTAAGACAGTTTCCTTAAACCATGCTGCAGCTTCTTTGGAAACAGAAGATATATCAGATATGGAACACTTTATGGCCTGCATTGGCACAAACAAGATATCAAAAGCACCACTGGGTAAAGGAAGCAAATCATCTTTCTCTATTGTCTCTGTGTTCCCAAAATCCACATAGAAGACTTTTGCCTTTGGCTCCATTTCCATAATTACTCCCCGGTACCACTGACTGTCAGTATGCCTTGCTAGACACAAGGTCTTAGAATTCCCCAAGGTTCCTGTGCTGGTCATTGTTTCACTCAGGTGTGCAATGTCAGCAGCCAGCTGTGCTAAGGTACCTGCACATCTTTCCAGCTGGCAGTAAAACGCCCATGGACCCTCAACATGTGTAATATAAACATCTTCCTCACTCCCAATTTTGATACCATGACTGGAATAATAGTAAGAATGAAGCTGAAGCAAGGACGACATACGCTTTCGAGGAAATAAAGGTCTGGCTACGCCTCTCTCAGTTAGAAACCTGCAAGCACTCTGAAAAGGTGTGACTAAATCTACAATGTTTAACAGGTTTCTATTTACTGAACCTAAGGCATATATTGTACATTTCAGTTCGAGTTTAGATGACAAATTAACAAACTCCTGGAAAGTCTGAATTGCTTGTTCATCCCAAGCAAAAGGATTTTGACCATTGGGTTGGATTAAGTTGTAAAGGCTGCACCTGAAAGCCTGAGCCTCTAACTTCAGGAAGCGTTCATCAATTGCACGGAGGTTTGTTAGACACACCTGCTCCCTGTGGCCATAGTCAACATAGACAACTTCTACTTTTTCTGCACAAAGTGCTTCACTAACAATTAAAGCCCTGTACCACTGCTTATCCCCTGAGCATTGGGCTAAACACACAAGATTTGGCCAAACATGTGGCTGAGATGAATTCTCACAGTGCTCCTGAATTTCATCCATTAGCAACTCCAGGTCATAGCAATTTCTACTTAACTGACACCAGAAAAAACTAGGACTTTCAACATGTGACAAAAAAACACTTACTGTACTTCCCACTACTAAATGGCCTCCACAAGAGTAACCTGGTTTAATTTCCACATAGTTCTTTCTCAAAGACACGTGCAGGTTTCCTGTGCCCTTATAGCCCTGAGAAGAAAGAGATTCACTACTTTTAGAATTGTGAATGGCTAACACAGGGCTCTCTTTAACCATCACAGCCATGTAAGGATCAAGTGCTCTATCACTGCTGTTTAGAGCAGTCTCTTCTCCAAGGCTCTTCTCTGCAATTACTTGTTTTTCTTCAGGAGCACTTGCTAGGGAAGAGGTCTCTGTCATAGCTTTTTCATCTGAATTCTGGAGAGTCTTGGGTATTTCACAACTCTGGTATTCAGCATAACCTCCCTGGGCCATCAGTTTACTTACTCTTTTCTCTCCTACTTGGGACTGATCAAAAATTTCAACCATGTATCTGTCACCCTGCAAGCTCAGAAACCAAACCTTTAGCCTCTTGTTCAGTACAGTCTCCCTGAATGCAGACACAGAGGCTTCACTCCAACTCCCTCTCGGAGGCAAGACACCTGCCAAACAACACTTCAGAGCTAAAGCAGGCAGGTCCCTGAACCGAGGGAGCAGCTCCTTCACTGCACACTGACCCACAGTTTCTGTACTGCCTCTGTCCAGCAGATGTATTTCCACCCCACTGTCCAGCACCCTGGTGACCACTGCTCTATAAAAGACACCCTGATTCCCACTGGCACAACAAAGGGATCCAGGGCGTGGGTCCCAGCCAGCACTGTCCAGCTTTGTGGCATGAGAGTAAAAATTCCACATGCACTGCCTCAGCTGCCTGAAGAGCTGGTGATGCTCATGGAGCTGCAGCCAGAACTCGGATGGGTCTTGGAGGTGGGAGACCTGCGCACTGTAGAATGTACAAGTCTTCAGATGTACACCAGCTACAGCAGCCAAAACTTTCTGTGTTAAATCAACAGGAGGTGATTCTAGCGGCAATTTCAATTCCTCAGCTAAGGACTCTTCTACTTCCAGCTGCTCATGAGCCACCTGCTTATGACTGCTGACCAGGCAGCAAGCCTGAGACCCAAAAAGATGGTTCAAGTTGACACTGTTTTCCCCATAGAGAGTCACATAATATAGATGCTCAAAGGAATTAAAGGCTTCGATGTGAGCACTCACTCCTCTGCCTTGCACCAACTCTCTCAGCACATCTATCTGCGATGAGGACCAGCCACAGCCTCCATCTGAAATACCCTGAAGAGCACACACATAGGTCACCACAGGCATGTGGAAACATTCAGCAGGCAAATGGCACAGGTTAGCTCTGGTCACAGTCTCCTTCCTGCCATAGTCCACAAAGAACACGAGAGCTGCCTGCTGGTCCTGCTCCCCTGCAATGAACTCCAGCACAAGAGCACGGTACCACTGGCCATCCACGCTTCGGGCAGCACAGGGTGAGCCCACTTTTGGCAATAAATCCTGCTCCCACCAGCCATAAACATGGCACATGGTATCCGAAAGGCAACGGATCTCCCGGGACAGGCATTGCAACTGGCAGTAGATGTGGTGTGGGTCAGAGACATGGGTCACTAGGACAGGCTCTGTCACACCCAACTGAAGCTGTGGGTAGAAGAAATCCAAGGCAGGTGACAGAGGCTGACACGCGAGCAATGCGTGGAAGACCTGGGGCACTGCAAAAGCTCCAAGGACACGCGCTGGGGACAGCTGCCAGAGCCGCTGCTTGAAGTGGTCGAAAGGCAGGCAGCTCCCGAGCACCTGGCGGAACCAGACGGGCGTCACCAGCCGGACAAGGCCCAGCTGCTGCATCTGGGCCGTGAGCTGGGGCAGCTCCATCACGAGGAGCTGCGGGGACATCACCTCCTGCACCACCCCGGACACCTCCCTGCCACGCAGGGCACTGAGGAACTCCATCGCCTCCACCGTCCACCTGGACACCGGCGAATCCCCCCAGTGGGTCTCCTCGGGGCCTTGGGAGGGCACGACATTGGCCACGACACAGCCCAGCACCTCCGGGGGCAGCTGGAACAGCTCCGGGCAGCCCCGCGCCAGGAAACGGGCAGTCGTGGCCACCACGCACCCCTCGTCCAGCAGGAACACGCGGCACCTCTGGGCGCTGCCACTCACCACGCAGCAGCGGTACCAGAGCCCCAGCACCTCTACGAGAGCCACGTCCCCGGGGCGCAGCGCGGCCCCGCCGGATTCCGGGCAGGCCGCCAGGCGCGGCCCCGCCGCCTGCACCTCACG
>WEKX01012735.1:0-17391 GCA_013390025.1 Pitta sordida
GTTCCAGGTAAAGTTAAGGAACAGATATTACTGGGCCCTATCATGCAGCACGTGCAGGATGGCCAAGAGATAAGTCCAGTCAGCACAGATTTAGGAAGGGTAGGTCCTCCTTGACCAACCTGATCTCCTTTTATGACTAAGTAAATCATCTGGTGGATGAGAGGAAGGCTGTGGATATAGTATATCTGGATTTCCGTAAAGCTTTCAACACAGTATCTCATGATATATTCCTGGAGAACATGGCAGCAATGGGCTTAGACAGGAATACTCTGTGCTGGGTCAGGAACTGGTTGGATGGTCAAACCCAGAGAATGGTAGTAAATGGTGTCACTTCCAGTTGGCAACCAGTTACTAGTGGTGTCCCCCAAGGGTCAGTGTTGGGTCCAGTCCAGTTTAGTATCTTCATTGATGATATTGATGAGGGGATTGAGCCCATTATGAGCAAATTTGCAAACGACACCGAGCTTAGAGCATGTGTTGATCTGTTAGAGGGTAGGAGGGCCCTGCAGAGGGATTTGGACAGACTGGAGAGATAGGCAGATTCCAATAGGATGATTTTTAATAAGTCTAAATGTCGGATTCTGCACTTCAGTTATAACAACCCCAAGCAGAACAATAGTCTGGGGATGGAGTGCTTCAAGAGTGAGCAGGCAGAAAGGGACTTGGGGGTATTGGTGGATAGCAAACTTGACATGAGCCAGCAGTGTGCCCAGGCAGCCAGGAGGGCCAATGGCTTCCTGGCCTGCATCAAGAATGGTGTGGCCAGTAGGTCAAGGGAGGTTATCCTTCCCCTGTACTCTGCATTGGTTAGACTGCACCTTGAGCATTGCATCCAGTTCTGGGCCCCTCAATTTAAGAAAGATGTCAAGGTGCTAGAACGCATTCAGAGAAGGGCAACAAGAATGTTAAAGGGGAGGGAAGATAAGCCCTATGAGTATTGGTTGAGGGATTTGGGTCTGTTTAGTCTAGAAAAGAGGAGGGTCAGGGGTGATCTTATCGCTGTCTATAACTACCTAAAAGGAGGTTGTAGACAGGCAAGGATCAGTCTTTTCTCTCTGGTCATTGGAGACAGAACAAGAGGTCATGTTCTTAAGCTCCAGCAAGGGAGGTTTGGACTTGACATTAGGAAAAAAATTTTCACTGAAAGAGTGATCTGACATTGGAATGGGCTGCCCATGGGTGCCCTGGAGGTGTTCAAGAGTAGACTGGATGAGGTGCTGAGTGTCATGATTTAGGTGTTAGGTTTTAGTTGGATTATAAGTTGGACTTGATGATCTTCAAGGTCTTTTCCAACCTCATCAATGCTATGATACTATGATAAATAAATAAATAAAAGCTTATTTTTTCCCTCAATCCATCCTGCCTAGCAATTTGTTTTATATATTCCAAAAATAAACCATAACTCTCTTCAATAAAATGAAGACATTGAGTATATAACACACGGTTTTGTGTCATATAGTCATTTACATGAACAATGTGTTCCCAAACTTCTTAGGTTTGTAACATCAGGCCTTTAAGAGACGTAGTGTTACTGTTGCTACACACACACTACGTCTCAGAAGTATGAATGGTGAAATAGATTTATACTAAGAAGAAGGCAAACATTTTCATCTAAGAGCACTAACGTCCCTTACAAACAACAAAGGCTGTAATATGTCTGACATATGGCCCATTTCAGCACTTGCATTCTAAAAGAATGACATTCATTAAAACAATTTCAGAACAACATTAAAACNGGTGTTTAAGAGAAGACTGGACGAGGAGCTTAGTGACATGGTCTAGCAGGGAGGTGTAGGGCTGGATGACGTTGGGCCCCTTCCGGCTCGGAGTGGCCTGCTAGACTGTGAGGGATCTAGGCTGGTGTTATGCCCTGCGACGTGCTCTCGGTCTCCCTACGGGTGTTAGATGGTGAGTTGGACTAGATGATCCTTGTGGGTCCCTTCCAGCTCATAATATTCTGTGATTCTGTGATTCTGTGATTCTGTTATCATAGCCTTTTCTAAAGTAAAGTCTTGTTAACCTATTGCTAGAAAACCAGCCATTTGTTGATTTCTATTATCTGTGCCTATTAGCTTTAGTAAATAGGACAAGTTATCACTCTGGACCCATGTAATGGGCTCATCTACATTATTACAGACCACTTCATATATTTTTTTCATCACTGTCTTCTCCCTAGACTTTCCTCATCCATCTACTCTGGTAAATCATTTAGGATTTCCAGTTCTCAGGCTAGGTTTCACAGGGAGCTCCAACAACATCACCGCCAGCAGCAACACCAATCACACACAGCAGCAACTCTTAGCAGCACTGGCACATCCAGAATTATTCTGCTGCCATTCCTGTAACAAGGAAGATGGGAAACTGCAATAGTTTCTTTCATGTAGCATACATAATCTTCCCTGAATCATGGAGAGACTGTTATATATAATATTTTTTTCTGTCATTGTTTTTTTTTTTTTAAAAAAAAACAACTTAAACTCTGAACATTACCAGAAAGAATAAGCAAAACTAGGAGATGTGATATTGTTATGTATCACCACATAGATAACCTTTAATCACAGAATATTCTGAGTTGGAAGGGACTCACAAGGATCATCGAGTCCAACTCTTAACACTGTCTCCCTGGCGGGAATTGAACCTGGGTCTCCCACACGCCAGGTGGGGACACTTACGACTGTACTAAAGTGGATTTAAGGTTTTAAAATGTACAGTTTATACTAAATATTAATTCTCATATAGATAACTACTCTGTATTCTGAAAACCTCGTACATTTTTGTTCAGAGGACCACAGGATCACAGGATATTTCTAGTTGGAAGGGGCACACATGGACCATCTAGTCCAGCTCCCAAACAAACACTCACATAGCGGTCGAACCCACAACCTCGGAGCCATTAATTACGTAACCACACACTCCATTCTTTGTACACTTTTTCTCTTAAAGAGACAACATCCTCTGGCATGTCATAGAGAAAACATTAAGAGGCTGAAGTAATATTGCATAGATTAAAAATCTGATATTTCTCAAGTGTTTAATTTTTGCAAATTTAAATATATTTATTTATTTATTTATTTAAATATCAATTACAATCATTTTTATAATGTTACTTTATATAGCTATTTGATGCAGTTATCAAACTGATGTTTTAATATTTGTTACTTTATTATTTTACACTTATGTAAATATCATTTTTTTTTCTGAAAGAAAATTATCTAAGCATTTTAACCCTGTGAAGCAACAAACAATAATACAAAATTCCTTGAAGGCTATGATACTACTGCTATAACAAGAAGAATTGCATTAGCTTCCAAAGAATTTGTATTATTTCCTAGGAATATAAGGCTTGAAAAATTCCTAATCTCTATGATGCCTACATTTCATACGTATAATTACGTTAGTAGTGGAAAGATAATGCATAGGAACACATTTCACAAAACCTAACATCATAAGTAACAGATGGAGAGAAAGTACAGAGAAGTGCTACACAAAATAAAAGTGTGAGAAGAAATTAAAACAGTGGTTGTCTCTGGGTACATGCCTAGTTGAAGTCAAAAGATGCTCCCATTTGTAGTCCTGTATGGTATGTGTTATTACATGTTTATGAAGATATATTTGTTATAACAAATAGTAGACTATAATTTTTACAATGTTTTAGATATAGCAGATATGTTTTTAAGTAGTGTCTGTGAAATGTCACAAACATTTTATGCTTCATTTTATATTCCACTGCAAAGCTCTAGTGTTGTCATATTACATATTTGGCTTCTAAAATTGATTGATTGCTTCAGAGAAAAGTGTATATGGGTATTCCATTTTTTATCTGAGTCAATGTTTTTCTCAATACTGTGAAGTAAATTAAAATAAAGTGTTTAAATCTACTGCTTATGATAAAGAAGACCAAATCTTATTCTAATAAATGTGAAATACAACTTATCATGTTCCTTTCACTTTGTAGAAATGCTACCACAAGGCTTAGCCAGTTAAGTCTAATATGTTGACATTTATTTTTGCTGCAATAAATGTTAGGATTATATTTTTGCATTAAATTCTGGCATTTTTAAAGATCACGATGACAAGTGATTTATTCTTCAAATCACTCTGGTTTGTTTTTACTTTTTGAATACAGATTTGGTCATGTGTCTCCAAGGCACAGTACAAAGCATATTTCATATGTTTTGCAACCTATTAATTTGATTTAAATCCACTTTTTCTGTCAGGATTTATGCAAGGCTTTCTTGATGTTATTTGCTCTGAATTATTGCCCAGAAATAATCACATGAAATCCAATTTCACACAGGCTGTGTGGCCTATGAGGTCTGTCACTGTAAAAACTCTAAAGCTTTTAAAACTTTTTTTCAAAGGAGATAATTCTTCAAGTTTTTTTCAATATATTGCACTGTCTTGTTTTATTTTCATATTTACCCCGTTTCCTCAAAGTGTGAAGAATTTGTGTTCCGTAAGCACTGTATGGCGGTTGACCCTGGCTGGACATAAGGGCATACACAGAGACAGATCATTCACCAATTCCAATCAAAGACAAAACAAGCTTAGCTTGGAAAAAGTTAATATTTTACCAGTCAAATCAGAGCAGGATAATGAGACCAAATCTTAAGATGCCCTCCCTTGACCCTTTCTTCACTTCTGTTCTTTTATACTCCCTGCAATACAGGAAGACAAGAGAATGGTCAGTTCATCACATATTGCCTCTGTCACACATTTTGCTTCAGGAATAAGACCCTTCACACACTTCTCCTGCTCCAGAGAGCCCTTCATGAACTTTTGTAATTTAAGTCCTTCCCAAAGTAGAGTTCTTCACAACTCCTGTAGCATCAGTGTCTTCTACAGGGTGTAGTCCTTCAAGAGTAGAGTGTTCTGGCATGGGATCCCCATGAGGTCATAAGTCCTGCCAGAAAATCTTCTCCAGCATAGGCTGCCCTCTCCAAGGGTCCACAGGAGCTGCCAGGAGCATACCCCTGCTTTGATGTGGAGCCCTCCAGGGGCTGCAGGTGAATCTCTGCTCCACAGTGAACATTAACGGGTTCACAGGTTATACTGAGTTGGAAGGGATCCACAGGATCATCTAGTCCAACTCCCAAGTGAACGCCCACCCAGGGATCGGGCCTGCAAGCGTGTGACCATGGGCACCACACTCCATCCATCCAAGCCTCCTACCAACTAGGCCATGTCACTGAGCTCCTCATCCAGTCTTCTCTTAAACACCTCCAGGGATGGCNAAAAATTCTTTATTAACTGAAGTACCCAGATGTATAACAAAAAATCCTCCTCCAGGGTGTTAAGGAACAGCAGGGGAAAAAATACCCTGCTGTTGTCAGTCTGACACTGTCCGATATTCTTCCTCCCCCAGACGAAAGGGTGGGGAGGGGAAGCAAGAGCTAAAACCTTGTTCCTGTCCAGATGTGGAGCCCTCCAAAACAGGGAGTTGAGATTCTCTGCTTCGGTTCAGACAGCTTGGATGTGTCTATGGGAAATAGGCAGAGTTCCTAAGAGTCCCAAGGAAAAAAAATGGAAAACAAGAAGCAGCTGTCGATCTGCTGATCTGCTGAGTCTGCCACTGTCCCTGGAAATGCCTCCTCCTCCTATAGAAATGCTTCAGATTGCTTTCCAGGATTTAACATCGTAACGAGGTGGGGAAACGGGTGCAACAGACAATGCTGTTTTAGAACGGCAATATGGAATATAAAATACTGAGATGCATTTAGCACACATATCATAATGCTAACAAGAAGGTAGTTAGAGACTTGTTGATGGCTTGGATCTTCACAAGTCCATGGAACCAGATGAAATCCATCCCAGGGTGATGAAAGAGTTGGCAGATGAACTCACTAAGCTGGTCTCCATAATTTAGCAACAGCATGCTGTACCAAAAGACTGGAAATTGGCTAATGTGACACTCATCCACAAGAAGGGCCAAAAAGATGATTTGGGTAATTATAGACCTGTCAGCCTGACCCTTATCCTGGGTAAAGTAATGGAACAGATAATCCTGTGTGCTATTACACAGCTCCTGTAAAATCACTATGGCGTTAGATCTAGTCGACATGGATTTAGCAGAGGTAGGTCCTACCTGACCAACTTGATCTAGTGACCCACATGGTTGATGATAAAAAGGCTGTGGATATTGTGTACTTAGACCCTAGCAAACCCTTTGACACAGTTTCCCATGGTAAGCTTCAGAAGAAACTCTGAGAGCGTGGGTTGGATAGGAGAATTCTGATTTAGGTTAGGAATTGTTTAGATGGATGAACTCAGAGAGTGTTGGTGAATGGTGCCACGTCCAGCTGGCAACCAGTCACTAGTGGAGTCCCACAGGGATCAGTGCTTGTCCGGCACTGTTTAATATATTTATTGATGATATGGATGGGGGAATTGAGTCTACCATTAGCAAGTTTGCAGATGACACCAAGCTGGGGGCAAATGTTGAACCGCTGGAGGGTAGGAGGTCCCTTCAGAGGGACCTTCATAGACTAGAGAAATGGACAGATTCTAATAATATGAGATTTAACAAGTCCAAGTGTCAGGTTCTTCACTTTGGATACAACAATCCAAATGGGTGATGAGTGACTAAATAATCCTTGTAGGTCTTTTCCAAATCGGAATATCCTGTGATCCTGTGATCTCCGTGCGCTGCAGAGGGGCAGCCTGCCTCGCCATAGTCTGCACTGCAGGCTGCAGGGGAATCTGTTCTGGCATCTGGAGCACCTCCTCACCCTCCTTCTTCACTGACGTCGGTGTCTCTAGGGCTGTTTCTCTGACATATTTTTGCTCATCTCTTCTCTGCCTGCAGCTGCGCAGCAGTTTGCCTCCCTCCCCTTCTTAAATGTGTTATCTGAGAATGGTATTTTTTAAGAATACCAAATAGAAGAAGGACTAATACACTGTTAAAATTGTACCATTTCAAACCATAGAATTGAAGAATACCAGGTTGGAAAGGACCTCAAGAATCACCTGGTCCAAACTTTCTTGTCAAATGTACCATCAAGACGAGATGGCCCAGCGCCTTGTCCAGACAAATCATACACTGTGTTTGCTCTTTCAATACATATGCAATCTTTTCACACATTTTTACATATTTGCATGGCATATGTCAATGGTTTAAAATTGATGAGCTTTCTTTAGAATGAAATATGAAAAAAAAAAAGGTTCTTGAGTTTTGGAACTTCTGTGCTCAAATGACTTATTCAGAATTGACCCTTAAAAAATAATCCATTGAATTTTGTTTTCCAAAACACTTAACAAAAGCCCTTGTTGTATTCTATTGCTTAATTTGTGTATATAAACATGCCTAGAGGCAGACTTAATTTCCATTCTGCCTATTTCTGAATACTGTGTTTTACCTCATCTTCATTTTTTAAAAGTACATATGCTTGCAGAACTGCACTGTAGGAGAAATATATTTATCCTCAACATTAAAACAAACAAACAACTCCCTAAAAGCTATCAAAGTAGGGTTTTTAAGGGCTTTTTTTCTTTCTTTGTCTATGTTCAACTCTGATGTTTACTTGTTTTGCCTTCAGAAAATATTTTAATTTTTAACTGAATACCTACATGTTGCTTAATTATATTTGCTGAAATCAATAAAAGCATCAATCAGCAGAGGACAAGGAGTATGAGGGAGCTCAAAGGATATGATGTTTCTTCAAGAGAAATACAGTAATTTATTCAACACAAGGTTTGCCTGATATCACAGTTTTTTATATATTTTTCAAAGCCCTGATATTATAATCTGACTGCATTAATGTCTTTAAAATAAACAAGCAACCAACCAAAACCACAAACTGAAATATCATTTATAGAAAAGATAGGTTAAAAACCCCAAGGTCAGTCTAGAGGCACTGGATTAAATATTAATTAGTATTACATGTTCCAGAATCAAATTAGTTGTCTAAGGCTGTGTCTGCATTGACAGTTTGAGTGGGAAGCAGTAATGAGGTTTTGTAGAAAATCCCTTCACTTTTGTGCTGAGTTAGTTCTCAGACCACACTCGCACACAGATGCACAGAGCCACACACCCATCCCCTTGCAGAGGAAACCAGTAAATACCTCCACTCAATGAATATGAAAGAACTTCACACCTATCCTGCAAGTGTACTTGAATCTTCAAAAATATGAGGCTTCAAAAACTACTTTTCTTCATATATAGAGACCAAATGCCTTCATATTTGCTGCCGGCCCTCAAGTCTTGGAGATACCACTCACCCTTCTTCATCTACCTATTCAGAGCTTATTTTCAGCCATCCCTCACAAGAACTGAACAAGGAAAAACCAAGTTTATGGTCTGCAGAAATTGTGTTCTTCGAGAACTGTGATCTGTGGGAAAGATGACATTGCACAGAAAGCAAATGTGTTGTGTCTTCGCAGATATTTAAGGATTCATAGACTTGTTTTTTTGCTCTCCTCTGAAGAAGAGGTTTTGCAGCAACCCTGTGTTTCAGAGAGAGGAGGCAGTGTGCACCAGAAAAGCCATCTTGAATGAGATGTTGTAATGTCCCAGTACCTGTGTGGTTATTTGGATAGTAACGACAGAGAGGAGTGAGACCATTAAGGCTCTCATTGCAAGTGCTATCCAGGATGTTCAGGAAATTGATAGTTTTGGGTTCTCCTAGGGATCAGATGGAAACTCAAGAGTAGAATGCATTGGATAGATGTCAATTGTGGCTGCTCTAGAAGGAGGTCTTCCTGACAAAACACTCAGATCTCCTAGAGGAGAACGACCTACTGAATCTGGACAATGTGGTAATTGCTAAGGATTCTTTCATTCTTACCACCACTGTAAGCATAGTGTTAGTCTCTTTATTTAGACAATATGGATCAGATTTTTCAGAGTTAATTTCAAGGAAATCATGCTGGCTAACATGGTGATGATTTTGGCCACCACATTTTTCTCACAGTTTTCTGCCTCTGCTCTTGATTTTTACTGATTTTCTGCCACGTTACCCCTTTTTCTCTACTATTCATATATTTATCTCTGTCAGATGACAGTCTCATGACCCAGTGGCACAAGGGCATGCAACATCTACCACACTGCAGAACAGTTTCACCAAAATGTCACAACCGTTGTTGTTATAGAAAAGGAGAAAAAGGACCATCTCATTTGAGTCTTAGCTACCTTATTTAGATCACTTATCTGCCCTGTTCCAGCAAAGAATATTTCCTGTGACCTTAGAGTCAGCATGTTGCGTGTTCCTTTGGCACGTATATTGACTAGGGGGTTGGGATTAAATCTCCCTCACCTTGTCTAGGGTGCCTCGTGCTGACTACTGCCAAACTCAGTGGGAAGATGGAGGAGGCAGCAAGTATGTGGCACCACTTGCACAGGACCTAAATTAAAGATTCTATGCATTAATCTTGGTGGTGGGGGCAGCTGACATGTCTCTTGATTGGCTGTCATCATCTTGATGAGGCAGGAGAAAATATAATGTGAGGCGTACAGACAGGTCCCCCAAAAAGCCCTTAAGGGGAAGGGAAGAAAAGGTTTATGATATAGCTCTTCAGAAAGCTCTGTGTTACATGTACAGTGGGGACATGTTAAGACTAACGTGAAGTCTACCAAACAGCATACTATAGAAATTAGTCCCACCATCAACACTGCTCTACCAATAGATTCCTTTTGTACCAGAGTATATTTTAAAATCATTATAGCCTACAGCAGGGTAATGGTTAAATTTCTGTCTGCTGCAGACAGAAAGAAAATGAAAGTGAACCTAACTCTGCACACACCATATTGTTTGCAGTCTCTGCTGCCATGTGCCTCCTGGGAGCTGCCTGGGACTGTCCCATGCTGCTACTGCCTGCAAACATTGCTGTCTCAGAGAAAGGGTTTGAAGCGGCTCTGGGACCATTGTAAGCTGCCAGTAGTCGTTGCAAGCTGAATTCATGGCTTTGCTGCTGCTTTTGCATCTGGAACTACACTGTGGCTGTGGGAGGGTGGAAAGAGTCCATCACATGGCTGATTGTTGCCATCACTCTGCACCCCAGCCAAGCCACTGGAGCCTGAACCTCACCTGAGCCAAGTGAGGCAATGCCGCTTGGGGCAGAGGCAGGCAGAAGGCTGGAAACAAAAAGCCTCTATACTAACATGAGCTGCTACAGTCAGGATCTGAGCCTGATCAGTTGATGTATAGTGAACAATTTAATAGTAAAACTCTTTGTGGACAAACATTTTTTTTCTTAGATTTTGCTTTTTGTCCCTGGAATTCTGGGGAATGCAGTGCTGGCTGGAGAGCCTAGAGACAGACTGTCTGTTTTTTGTTTGAACTGTTTTGTTTTTATTGCTGTTGTGCTATATTTCTTGTCAGCAACTTGTTATTTTTTCACTTATATATCCTCACATTTTTTCTCTCTGAATTGATGAAAAAGGGAAGAATGTCATTTGTTGGTGTCTCCACCCCAGCATTTGTTTTAAACCAAGAAAACTAGATGATCCTTGTGGGTCACTTCCAACTCATAATATTCTGTGAATCTGTGAATCTGTGTAAAACGAGTCATGTTTCAGTTCCACCACTCAACTTTGCAAAATGTTTAAAGTAAGTTTGTTAGTACTTCAAGAGTAAATCTTCAGTTCTGTACTTCTTTCTACAAATCTTAGTTTTTCACATAATTTCTGCATATTAGTTACAATCCATCATATTCAATGCTAGAAATTATCAAGATCATGTATCAAGATCACTATACAGTTGGCCCTTGAATACCACGGTATCACAGGTCTTGTTGCCCCTCCGCAAAGCCCTCTGTCTGCATAGAATGACAGCTCATTAATATGCAAATTTGCTCCAGACCCTCACACCACGCCTTGGCTCTCTGGCCCTGTTTCGGCACTGCCTTGCTGTGTATCAGTGTTTGTGTTAGTGCTTCCTGGTGCCCGCAGCCGCCCCATGCTGGGAAAAAACCCTTTTCCACTTGGCTGGGGACACTGCTGTGGGGAGCCACCTGCACAGCTGTCCTATTGTCTCTCTGGGTGGGTAGACCTGGTCTCTCCATACTCAGGGTAGATGTCTACCCTGAGAAAGTCTTGGACACCAGATCTAACCTGAGAGTGTGTAAGTCTTTCATAACTGCATGTAGCCTCCTCCTTCAAAACAGAACGGGGCAGGCGCGGTGCCGTGGGAACCTGGTGCAGCCAGTTCCCTCTGAGCAGAACAGAGTGGGGTGGGCACAGTGCCAGGGAGACCTGGTGCAGCCAGCTCTCTCTGAGCAGAGCAGAGTGGGGCAGGCATGGTGCTGGGGGGACCTGGCATGGCCGTCTCCCCCCAAGTGAAGCAGGGTAGGCGCGGTGTGGGCAGAGCAATGTGCCCATGGTCCGTGCGGCATGGCGTGGGGGTTGATTTGAATATTCTTGACTGTCTAATTTGGATATTCATGACTGCCAGTTCACGCAGGTACAGTCACGAAATGGGCCTCCTTAATCGCTGAAAAATCACTCCGCATAGGGGTGAAGAAGCTATCTGGGAGGCACGAAATGGAGAGATCTTACTGTATTAGCATCTTTTTTCAGTGTCACATTTGGAACTTCTGTTCAGTTTAGCTTTTCCTGTGACTTGAAAGTTCATTTGAGAAAAAATATGTGGACTTCCCAATCATGAATTTTAGTTTACACATTACTAGATATACAGTAATCCCTTGCTACTTCAGGGATCACTTGTCGCAGCTTCAGTACATCGCATTTTTTTTCCGCAAAGACATTTTCCATCTTCCCCCTTGTTCACCCCTTGTCAGGTGGAGAGGTGATGCCAGCAGGTGCTGCTTGCTTGGTGGTCACCCAGAGCTTGCTCACTTATAACAGTGTTGCAAAATCAATAAAATGGTGAGGAAGCTTTATAACACTGTGATTTATGGAAATCAGTCAGGAATCAAGGTAATTGATTGCAACCTATAAAAAAAGGTTTATTTTTGGCCCAAGAAACAAGGAAAGAAGAACATTGATGAGCAATATGCATCTCTGCCCTGTCAGATGCCAAAAGCCCTGAAACCAAAGGCAAAAAGCCCCGCCTCAGGTTTGCCATCTACCTTTATATCCATGCCTCATGCATATGGTTATTACTCCATGAATATGTATCCCTTCAGCATTATGTCATTAATTTCAACCTTGTTTAAGCATTTTGACCAATCAGCTCCTGTGTTTCATATTCTTACCCCATGTTTTGACTAAAATCCTCTTTTGTTTACCATCCAGGACTGGAAAATAAGACTTTCTTACCTTTAACATTGGATACAAAATTTCTGGTCCAGTGAAATATTTTAATATGTACTTATTTTTCTAAAATCCTTCTAGAATTCACTAAAATTTCACTTCTTCACTAAAATCCCTAAATGTCCAAGCCTATACCTTCCTCACTAAAATCTAAAGTTTCTGAATCTTCAAATCAACTATCTCAATAGTATATTATCCAAAACACTGTGCAGATCCCTCCTTCTCCTCCTTCTCCTCTTTCTCTGCTTGTTGCTGCTTGCTGCTTCCTGTTGTTTTCTCCAGCTTGCTGCCGCTTGCAGTTTTCTCCTGTTTGCTGCTTCTTGCTGCTGCTNATCACTTGTCGCAGCTTCAGTACATCGCATTTTTTTTCCGCAAAGACATTTTCCATCTTCCCCCTTGTTCACCCCTTGTCAGGTGGAGAGGTGATGCCAGCAGGTGCTGCTTGCTTGGTGGTCACCCAGAGCTTGCTCACTTATAACAGTGTTGCAAAATCAATAAAATGGTGAGGAAGCTTTATAACACTGTGATTTATGGAAATCAGTCAGGAATCAAGGTAATTGATTGCAACCTATAAAAAAAGGTTTATTTTTGGCCCAAGAAACAAGGAAAGAAGAACATTGATGAGCAATATGCATCTCTGCCCTGTCAGATGCCAAAAGCCCTGAAACCAAAGGCAAAAAGCCCCGCCTCAGGTTTGCCATCTATCTTTATATCCATGCCTCATGCATATGGTTATTACTCCATGAATATGTATCCCTTCAGCATTATGTCATTAATTTCAACCTTGTTTAAGCATTTTGACCAATCAGCTCCTGTGTTTCATATTCTTACCCCATGTTTTGACTAAAATCCTCTTTTGTTTACCATCCAGGACTGGAAAATAAGACTTTCTTACCTTTAACATTGGATACAAAATTTCTGGTCCAGTGAAATATTTTAATATGTACTTATTTTTCTAAAATCCTTCTAGAATTCACTAAAATTTCACTTCTTCACTAAAATCCCTAAATGTCCAAGCCTATACCTTCCTCACTAAAATCTAAAGTTTCTGAATCTTCAAATCAACTATCTCAATAGTATATTATCCAAAACACTGTGCAGATCCCTCCTTCTCCTCCTTCTCCTCTTTCTCTGCTTGTTGCTGCTTGCTGCTTCCTGTTGTTTTCTCCAGCTTGCTGCCGCTTGCAGTTTTCTCCTGTTTGCTGCTTCTTGCTGCTGCTTGTTCTTGCTGCTCCCGCTGCTCGGGTCTGAGGGGGTGGGGAGCCAGGCTGTATCTACATATATATTAATTATTACTTTGCAGATTTCACTTATGGCAACATCTGTCTGGAACTCACCTCTCACAATATTCGAGGGATTACCTGAGGTTTAGTTATACGGTGAACCCTCGGCTCCTTGTGGTGAACGTCAAGTACAGTGGCTTGAGCAGAGCATAGTGGCAAGTCCTGAGCCTGGTAGCTTGAGTGGAGTGCAGTGGCAAGTGCCAAGTATGGTGCAAGTGAGCCACTGCACCCCCTAGGTTTGAAAACATTTAGCTTTTTTTGCCAATTCCCCCATCTTGTACAGCCATGGACTCCCTACGGTGGCTGCACAACCACCCCAGGAATTCCCTGGGCAGGGAGGGGTGAGAAGAGATTCCCTTCACTCCCCTGTTAAGTCACAGAGTGCAGGGCTGTGCTGGGAACACTTTCCAGCACTCCAGGGCTGAGAGGAGAGGGTGATGGGTGTGGCTTATTTGCACATTCATCCATCACCTATCATCGTGGAATAAGGGCTTTGCAGAAGTTGAGGAGACCCAAAGCCCTGCAAAATTTGAGGGTTTACTGCACAAGAAAACAATTCAATTCACTTTCCTCAGCTAATTCATTGAAACAGATCAGTGTACATCAATCAACAGCCTTCTTTATCTCTGAAGAAGAATACTTTCTATCATACAACTAAAAGGCCAACACCCATTCAGATCAGGAACACAGAAGAAATATTTCCACTGAAGTCCTTTGTTTACTGTTCTACTTTTGAGATACCATATAGGTTTAATTTGATTATTTTTATTTCAAATCATAATTCCTCAGTAAATATCTGATCATTTCCTCCCCCTTGTGCGTATGAATGTATATATATACACCTTGTTATTGCTACAGATTTACTGACCATGTATATAACAAATGAGCTGCCACTGTTGTGGAATACAATTCACTCCATTTCCTTGTACACTGCTTTCAGTGGTCTTTGAATAAGGCTACTGGCACTACAGATTACTGAAGCAGTTTCTTGTTTAATAAGAATTCTGTGAAATTGCCCTCAAGCGCAGCCTAGACCAGTTCCTCCTCTTACCAGTGATTGTAATGGATATGAGCCATCAGTTGTGATATCATATATATTTCAATTCTGTAGAACCAAGAAAAAGAAAAAAGCTTCAAGATGTTGTTGACTTATTTTGTCCTGAGCTGGTTCTGCTCCTTAAAGATTGTCACAACTTTTTCTGGGAGATTTATACAAAGATTACACAGATGATTGATGTAATGTCTAAGTTTAAGGAACTAAAGACAAGGAGATGGTTCACAGGTTCGCAGGTTCACAGGTTATTCTGTGTTGGAAGGGACCCACAAGGATCATCTAGTCTAACTCCCAAGCGAATGCCCACCCAGGGACTGAACCCACAACCGTGGAACCATGGGCACCATGCTATATCTATCCGAGCCTCCCATTGCCTAGACAATGTCACAGTTTCTCATCTAGTCTTCTCTTAAACATCTCCAAGGATGGCAACTCCACCACCTCCCTGGGCAGACCATTCCACTGGCAGATCACTCTCTCTGTGAAAAACCTCTTCCTAACATCCAGCCTAAATCTCCCCTGGTGCAGTTTAAGGCTGTGTCCTCTTGTTCTGGTGCCATCAGCCTGAGAGAAGAGATTCACACCCTCCTGACTGCAACCTCCTCTCAGGTAGTTATAATCAGCATAACAATAGAGGTGGCTTTTCCTCCAATTTACTTCTCTGCTCAGCAAGTAAAACTTGTGTATATTCAACCTTGATATCCTTACATCTAAATAAAGGTAAACTAATAATCTTTTGGTGTAAACATTGGCTTTGTAGATCTTGTAGGTTTTTCACCTTTAAAATGAGATAAGACATGGAATCATTCTGAAGGACCGGTGAGTTTACAGAGTTAGTAAGTGACTAGTTTTTTCCTTCTTGGAATGAAAGAAACCAATGGTACAAAATAGATAAGCCCTCAACATTCAGCTGAAAAGATGGGCAAAAGCTAAAGCTTTCCACTAGAAAGTATTATGAATGGAAATTACATTATGTTAGAAATCAGAAAAAAATCAACCAAACATTAGAAGAACCATATATATGAAAACTGTAACAATTTTTTAAATATAATATAAGCGCTCATGAAATGTTTTAACTCAACGTGTTAAGGCTTACTGCTGGCTCACAAACCTGCCCTTTTTCTTTCTTTTTAGAAATTTAGGATATGAAAAGGTTGTTGACCATTCCAGTTACACACTGAGAGGACAGGATGGTTTTTTTGTTTCCACATATTAAAGAATATCACAGTTACTCCTTGGATTCCACAGAGAGTCAGCACATTCTTAGTCTTTCCTTCCTGAATATGAGCGCCTTTATATATAAGGAAGATCAGAGAATTTATATCTAAACTTTCTAACAAAATTTTCCTCTAGCTCTTTGTTAAATACACATTTAATGCAAAGGAAACTAATAGAACAAATAAAACTACCAGTGAAAAATTATTTGATCACAGCTTCCAGACAAGAAACAACAAAAACTCCCAGATATATGATTCATATGTGTTATATCTCAATTTACAGAAAAAAGGTCAACATTCTAGGGAGTTTACACAGTAATAAATAAAACTAATCATATTGTTACAATAACCTGTATATAGATATTTCAGATAGACTATCAAGCTACAGTAAAAGAAAGAACAAAAACCCCCAAACCCCAAAGCATAAAATCCAAAAGATAATAAAAGTATTTAAATTAAATTATGGACACAAAAAAAAAATTAAAAAAACCAGCTGTGGATATATCTGAAAGAAGATGACTGCACAATTTTAACCATAATTCTTAATAAAAAGTATGAGAGGGGATACAATATAAATTTAGAAGCAGGATAAGTCAAAACTAAATGGACATTTTATAATAAGAATTCAAAAGATGCAGACATTTTCTGCTAATACTCTAAAATTATTAACGTAACCTCATTTAAGATTCACTGACATTATTTTCTATTTTATTTTCAAAGCTTTTTGTGGGAGCAAGCCACATTTGGCTAAAAAGAATCACAGCTTGAAAAAGATCAAAGGCCTGAGAGAAGCCGAGAAGTCAGACAGGCCTGCAGCTAACTAAAACAATCTCACTGTACCAAAGATGTTGATTTCTATTCCCTTAAGCAATCTCACGGTAAAGAGAGAAGTGTCCTTCACTTCCCTGGGTGCTCCCATGAGAGTGTTCTTGCACCCTGAAGGGGTCCCACGAAGGGAGGTATTACACCCTGCTCTCCCATGCTGAAGTATGTAAACTTATAGACGGTTTCTCATGTGAACCTCACTGGTCAACACCACCTGCAGTGTGAAAAACATGTTTACTTAAGTGTATAAGAATCGCTCTGGACTTCAATAAACAGATTCTGTGTGTTCACCTGCATACTGAGTCCATGTCTCTCTCATCGTTCTACAGTTTTTCTTCTTTTCAGGTTTTTTTTTAAATATGAAGTATTTATTGGAATTGAGGTTTAGGTGTTTATTTTCCTGTTACTTCAGAGCTTCCTCTTGAGAAATTTTATAACAGTATCACAATATCACATTGTTGATAAGGTTGGAAAAGACCATTAAGTCCAACCTATAATCCAACTAAAACCTAACAACTATAACATTTATGTCATGACCCTCAACACTTCATCCAGTCTACCCTTAAATATCTCCAGGGATGGCGATTCAACCACCTTCGTGGACAACGCATTCCAATGCCGGGTCACTCTTTCTGTAAAAAGCTTTTTCCTAATGTCAAGTCCAAACCTCCCTTGCTGGAGCCTAAGAACATGACCTCTTGTTCTATCTTCAATGGCCAGAGAGAAAAGACTGATCCTTGCCTGTCTACAACCTCCTTTCAAGTAGTTACAGACAGCGATAAGATCACCCCTGAGCCTCCTCTT
>WEKX01012740.1:1665-27675 GCA_013390025.1 Pitta sordida
TTAATGAGCTGTGGGCAGGATCTCATTTGCCCATTCCTGCCATACAGAAAAGGAAGAGGACTTAATTAATAACAAATTATCACCTATCTGATAAGGCTATGTCTCCTTGCTATACTCTGAAAACTACTTTTATAGTCTTAAGCTGCTCTTATTGTTTTGAAAGGTAAGAAGTGTAACATATCAACCAAAAAAATCCAACCAAACAAACAACAAAGATTCCATAAAATACTGGTTTGAATCCTATTGCATAGTAAAATAAAACAAAAATAGAGAGACAAACAAATGGAAAAACAAAAAACTGCTTTGCCAGGTAAATTTTTGGCTGAATCCAGATTTTCTTTTTGTTTCAGCTGCAGAAATTCCTATGCTGTATGAAATTCTTTTCTCACCATTAAAGCAGCCTGGTGAACTACTAATTAGAACTATTAGACATAAATGTCCTTTGAATTTTGTACATTCAGTCAGCACCTACCCCAAATTGCGCTTTGATCTTTGATGCAAATGTAAGAAGCATCTTCACGTTCTCCCTTAAGGAACATAATGCTGTCACTTTAACTTCATGGTTGATGTTGCCTGGGGTTAATATGGTATTGCTCTCAGATGCAATAAAAGAGGAGACCACACCTTGCTGAGAAAAAGAATTAGACTTACAGTCCTAAAAGCTCTTGATTTTCAAAGTCTTTACTCATTATTTCAAATATTTTATTTTGCACTGTATTATAAAAAGAAAATAATTTGAATATTTGTTATTGTGCACAGCTACAATGCAATGTTTCATTCTGCCACAATTCCTTTTCCTTTAAGAATGGCTGTATGGATGACTTATTTCTAAAAGATTCCTTAGAGAACATTTTGTAAGACAAGAATTCTAAATTAAAGTACAGTTATAATTTATATTGAGTCCTGTCTTTTATGGCTTGACTTTTTATTAGACTCACTATTAGCAACTCCCTGCAGAGCCTCTTTTTGTAATCAAAATGACAACTCATATCATCACCAGTAAACATTGTCTGAAATGTAATACAACACTTCTCTGACAGAGGGACAGGGAATTTTAAATTTACAGCCTAAGACTATGCTGTCAAAGTAAATGGAAAAGCTCATCAAATTCAGAAGGCTTCTGATTAGGACAAGAGTCATGTAAATGAATAAGTAAATGTTTCAAGTGGCATTTTTACACTAATAAAATCAAATCATTCCTCTGTAAATCAAATCATTCCTTTGTGTATTTGCTGTTCTAGGGTGTGATCCCATTTGCTAGTGCTGCTGATGTACTCCTTCCAATAAGCCTTTAACATAAAACCCATAGGCAACTCTATGAGTATCTCTTCTCCTCCAGTAACATCCACATGAGTGCTCATTCTTAGGTTTCTACTTGCTTTTCTGTGATACCTCTAGCTGGTCACTCCAGTGGTCCTTTCTGCACAGAGAAACTAATATTGTCACAAGTGAAGCTGTTCACCCTGCCAGCAAAGATTTGCTTGTATCTTGATGGCTGCGGCACTTTTTTGTGAAGTGAGAGTTCAGTATTCATGTGTCTTTAACAAAAGTTGTGATTTCCGTCCTAGGTTTTCCACTGCTTAGTAAGTGCTCCATCCACTGTGTTACTCAAGAGTCAGTATTTCTTTACTATAAGCTGAACTCATCACCCTCAGTGTGTAATTGATTTGCTTGATAAATCAAGACCTTTCATAGTTTACTTGCTTCTCCTACTGTCTCTGAGACAAAACAGACCTTGGATTGGTACTTCATATTTCTGAATGAGAGCAAGTGAAGAGTTTATATGGCAGCTTTAGCCCTTAGTCACTTGTGGGTGCTTACCCTCAGCCCACAATACACTTCAATGCAGTCTGTCTGTCTGCACAAGTGCTCCTGTACATGCCAGACAAGTGCAATATGGATTGGTCCAAAGATATTGCACACTTGATTTTAATATAAATGCAGGCAGCTGGCAAAGAATTCTCAATCCTTTCTATATGCAAGTAGCTTGGTAACATGCACCTGCAAGTATTTCAATTCCTCCCCCGTGACCTGAAGAAAGTAGCTTCATAGCTCAGTAAAAATATTAAAGCGTGCATTCAAAGAGGAAACAAAACATATATTAAAAAAAAAAGGCAACAAGGACCACTGTTATGAAACCTGTGAAGGATTTTCTTTTTTCTCCTTTTAAAAGTCATCCCTTGCTGTTAACAATTATCTTGTTCCTTGCAAACAAGGAGCTGCAGTAAATATAATTTTATATTCCCTGAAAATAGTGTCTTCAGTAATAAGGATGATAATTTTCTGTATTTATATTGTGACAACAATTTCAATTACAGGAACTACTTTTTTGTAAACATACACATTTAACACTGTTCTGGTTTTAGGTTTTTTGCTGCTTTGGCAGCGAGGAGGTTGACAGCTCAGTTCTTGCCTGGGCCTCGCCGCTGCCAAGGTCACAAGCAGATTGAGATAGAGACGTCTCTGTGAATAACATATTTGGGAGAGAAGAAAAGAAAACTCAGTAGCAAGGTGTAGGTGCCAGCTCAGAACCTGCATCGACAAGATGAAGCCCGAAGGCCCCCTCAGGCCCACGAGAGAAGGGCTAGAGATGTTCTTCCAGGCATCCCGCTGCTGCTTGTGAATTGGACCGACCATGGTGAAAACCTATGGACCAGAGAGAGAGAGAACCAGTACTGCAGAATCCATCTAAGCCACGACTGAAGATGGAGAGATAAAGTTGGACAAACTGCTGATGGGTTTTTTCGGAGCTCAGAAACAGAAGCCTGGAGCTAGCTAAGAGCTCAGCAGAGATCCTTTGGACAGACTTTTTGTGCATTGTGGTGGGATCTGAACTGTGTACTTTGGGATGGGCTCATGTATGAAGTAGAAAAAGCCAGTACTTAAAAGCTGGAAGCTGTGATGTGCCACTTGGACCACAGAGAATTTCGGAAGAGCTGTCGTCCTCAGGTCAAGAACTCGATTGGGAGGGGTCATGAAAGACTTTTCCTCTCGTGAGAGAGAGAGAGAATTTTATGGAAGGGCAGAGAGATGGTTCCTACCCTGGATCTGGTCAGAAAATACCAACTTGCCTGGTTTACCCCTACCCTATGTTCCCCCTTTGTCTCCTGATGAAAAAGGGAATATGACATCTGTTGTAAGAGAAGGAGGGGTGGGGGGAAAAGGTTGCCTTTTAAATGATGCTTCCTTCACAGTTCTGATCTTGTTAGATAGTAAATAAATCCTTTACATTCTTTACTTATAGTTTTGCCTTGCTTTTTTGCCTGTGACCAGTTTTATTTTCCAGTTTTTCCTCTAGGAGAGATTGTGGGTGAATCTCTGGCATCCAGCCAGGGTCAAACCACGACAAACACAAATAATGAAATGACAGTATTATTATATATGGTGTAAAACCAAAAGAATCTACCAAAAACATTTGTACATTTTGTCTCAGAATTATATACTTCTTATACTAACCCTATTGCCCACATCTTCACATTTTCAAGAGGTGTGGATTTGACAGATCAGATGTCGGTTCAGGAAAAGTACACTAGAACTTGCAAAAGGTTGGATGCCATTCTGGCTACACTGATTAAAGACTGACACATATTTGGAACATATTTGCCAGTTCAAGATTGAAGATGACAACAAAGTAAAGCATGAAGATACGGAAGTTGTGATTGATGGGTGATACATTATTCTCAATTAATACTTAAACTGGGAACTGACATAGGGAAGCAAAACAAAAAACATTGCATTTTATCTGATATGCTGCCCCTTACAATAGCACACACTGAAACTTCAGAGAAAAATACTATGCCATTTATAACAAACATGTAAAATATCATCTTAACTCAGTATAAATACCTCCTGTATAAAACAAATCATGCAAGCAAATGCCATCTTGATTTTAATAGTTGATTGTGTCCTACCATTTACCCTGTCAGACCCAGCCCTTTGAATCTGTATCTCTGTGACCTCTGCACAGTTATCTGCAACTCTGACAGTGCTGTTTATCAAGGTTAAGGATGCCAAAACCAAAATATCTCCTCTCCTTTCTCCCATTATACCTCAGTGTCTCTAACTTCCCTCCTAGCACTGTCTCAATACCTTTATTTCCCAACACCCTTTGCCTCTTTATGTAATCTATTTCTAATTTTCCTTCTCCGGTGTTTTCAGACATCAGGACCAGATTGCCTGACCCATGCTTGTCAAGTAGTTTCTGATGCAGGGTTGGAGTGAAATGGGAAGACGTGTTCTGGCAAGGGGACTTCACATATCAGTGACCAGCTGGGCAATCTAACCACCATTTCACATCACCTATCTTTGCTTCCATCTTCACTTCCTTTCCTCGCATCCAAGACAAATGTTGAGCGGGCTACAAATTGTGCAACCCTTCTGTTGTATTTCTAGCTATAGAAGTACCTCATAGGATAGATCCACGATGTATATCATCAGTTGGCCATGTCCCATATACAAAAATCAGCATGAATCTCCTTATAAGCATCTTTATAATTCTGTAATTTCTCTCTTTTACATACTAACCAGTTTACAGAATGCCACTAGCCCCTTAGGACACTTCTATCTGCAATCTTCTGTGACATTTTAAGTTATGCTCTCTCTCCAGTACCACTGTTGGTCTTTCTAAAACAGTATAGGTCTCTCTAAAAGCGTCTAAGATCTCTTAGTCAAGTCTTAAATAAAGAGGCAAAGGCTTTTACTTGGAAAATTTGCTAGGGATCATAATACCTACATCCTATTTCTCATCTGATGCATTCATTATTTCACATTTTGAGACACGAAATGAGCTTTAGTAGTAGGAATCCAAGTTAGGGACTCCAAATTCTGTGGTTTTGAGATTTCAAATATTTTATAGTCCTTTCTCTTGTTATAAAGTCTTCGTTTCATCTTTTCATTATCAATTGTCTCCCCCGATTAATATCCCTAAAACTTGCAAGGAAAGAAAAGATATTTGCTTTGGTCTACCTGTGCAATTAATTAGAAAGTAATAAGGAACATTTTATATGGTTTTTTTACTAGTAATCACAAGGTGGTCAGTGCAAAGGCTACATATTTTAAATGGAAATATAGAATATTAAAATAACAAAACAGAATATTAAAAAAACAGAACAGCATCACAACCTGACTAGTCAAATTATTGCAATGCAAAAGCTGTGAAAGTCTCAAACATGTAAGCAGTAAAACCATTGCCCCTGAGAAATGCAAATGGCCATGAACATGTGATGCAATATACTTCCATAGCCAGAAAAATTGATAGCAAATTTATCTGTTTTGGTAAGATCTGCTTTAATATTCCACTATTATTATCTAATGTAGGAATTTTATAGGAGAATGAAAAAGTAACTATGAAGATTTGCCAATCCTGCAATGAGGTACAATATAGTTGCCACCACTTTTACATGTGATTGTTTGAATATCATCCTAAGTCCTACCACAATTTTGGCAAGAATTAGGAAGCCGTTTATTTCTCTGATGAGTACATGTCACTGAATTAAAAAAAAACATGTAAAGTTAAGCCAGTACCAAAAATTTAGTTCTGTCCCTTACCCGCCCT
Organism: Pitta sordida; assembly: GCA_013390025.1. Classification (NCBI taxonomy): domain Eukaryota; kingdom Metazoa; phylum Chordata; class Aves; order Passeriformes; family Pittidae; genus Pitta; species Pitta sordida. The sequence continues at coordinate 7,220 of WEKX01012740.1, forward strand.
AACACTTTATTTCCTTCTCTTCTTGCACAGTTACTAGTATGCATGTGTCCACTGAGCCTCCCAATCCAGCTGTGAAGTAAGGGGTTTGGTTTTTTCCTTTTGTGCTACAATTAGTTTCTAGCTAGATCAGGAGTTTGACTTAATTAACCATAGGGTGCCAAAAGGCAATACCAGTACAAAGGTGGAGGTGGAGGGTCCTATCAGCCCTTTGGGCAGCATCATGACCTGTGTATTCAAACTAAACCCATGATACTGAAGATTAACCACAAGCAAATACGGGGTGCTTCCCCTGTCCATACACACTGGGTATTAACTTTGATACTCTCTCAATGTGTAACAAATACATCTTTTGAGAAACCACTAAGGAAGGTAATAGGTTTCAAAGCCATAAGGGAAATTCCTCAGAGAAGCATTCTGCCAGAAAGTAAACTGTTGTAAAACTCCTTTTTCTTTTGGAAGATAAGCTCTTTCCTGTAGAATAACCATGGGATGCTGAGTATCCCAGCCCCAATTTCAAAAATGGAGAGTCAAAATTGTAAGTGTAAGCCTATATTTTGAGCACTAGAAAATGAAAGGATTTTCTCTATTTGCAAATTCTTTCTTCAAGAAGGGGAGATAATTAAAACAGCTCTTTAGCAGTATAACATACACCTCTATTACAGTTCCTACCTACTGTCTACCTATCATAATTTCAGTAAAATCCGCATATGACAGACAAAGACTTTTTGGAACTCTTCTTTTAGTCATCTCCTACAATCTAATTCTTCCAAGACTGTCTTCTTTTTTCATTCTATAAGTGATATTTACTGCAATTCTTCATAAATCCCTAAGAATTGGATTCTTTGCTCCTGGAATTGAATAAAATATGTGCACAGCCTGTCAGCAGGTCACATATATCCTGCCAACCTACATCTATTAGATTTTCACTTTTCATCAGTGGATATCAAGACAGTATGTAGTCTGCCAAATTTACTAAAAAGTTTGCTACAGTATCGCACTTTCAAAATGTGCAATCTGTCAAAGCCATATCTCAAAATGTCTGCTACAATGAGAGTATTTGAAAAATCTGCATACAGTGTTGGCATTCATTCAGAAAATAATGAGTATATCAACAGAGAAGGAGGGGAAAGGAAAAAAGTTCTTGGGGGAGGAGGAAGTGCAGAAAAAAGAACATTAATCCTAAACATAATCTTCTAGAACCTGAAGCAACTACAGGAATTCTTTTTGCAAGTGTAATCTAGTGTCATACAAATTCCTCCAAGATGACAGCATGTTAATAAATAGTCTGAGTGTTACATTTAATAGCACTAATGAAAAGATAAATTATCATCGATTTGACTGCAACTGGACATAGCAAATACTGAATACATTTAGCAAACTGTACAAGACAGCAAAATTGTCTATCACTTTTACTGAACATTATATGTATATGAAGAGTATCACAAAAGACAGGTGGAAAGAGCAGGGATGCTTAATTTATTAACTGAAATATGAACCAAACTGAAGCAATTCCAGAAGATTTGTAAGTAAGGACAATCTTCTGTTTCAAAATAGGCAATAACACTAGCAACAAAATAGTAAAGGACTGTGAAATGCTATTCTGAGAACATTTCTTCTGTGCTTTCCTTCATCCTGCATTTTAGAAAATCAATATTTACATTCAAGGAACATTAAAAAAGGGAAAAGGGAGGCGGAGAAGGACCATTTAGAAAATAATAGAAGATTTGCACATGAAAAATAAGTTCTTATGCACCTTGTTGATCAACTGACAACACAGGCAAGAGTTCATGAACACAATACTAAACTAGTGAAAAGACTGCAGTAGAAATTCAATTCAAAGCACTACAGAAGAGCTGCTCAACTCCAAGCCCCGCATCACTGAAAACAGAAGATGACAGAAAGTTGCCAATGCAGTCTTAACACCACAGCATTAACATGTCTGTATTCAATCACTTCTAGAAGCAAGCAAGGAAATTGATAAAAAAACCCTAAACAAACCACACAAAAAAAAAAACCAAATAGACACATATTTAGAAAGAAAATCAAAAAAGGAAAAAAACCCACAAAGAAAGAAAAAATCCCTCCCCAAAACTGTCCCCCACCAAAAAAAAAAAAAAAAAAAATTAAAACACAATCCAACAAAAAATAAATGTCCCAATGTGGAAAAAGCATGTGCAAAGTTTGCTGCAATCAAGAAAGTTACTGAGCTCATTAAAATCAATCAAACAGACTTACAATGGGCAGGAGACAACTGGAATAAACCAGGGCTTGTAAAGCACCTTGCATTGCAAATTTGACTTTACAGTACTAAAAATTGAAATATTAGTTTTGCAATAAATTATGGATTTATTGTTCATTTTAAGAGCCTTGAGTCTTATTTGGGAGTCTCCCTGAACATCTCGCCTGTGAGACACCAAACCAGCTCTTGGAAAAGATCTTTACTAAATTTGTGAATACATTGGAATTGCTCCTAATTTAGTGAATAAATGTACTTCAGTCCCTTTGTCATGTAAATACGTATAAGAAAATATTATTGAAGCTTTGAGACTATGACTCTGCATCTAATTGTGATATCCATAAAAGCATTACAAAGTATGCCAGGTAACTTTGGCAATGGAAGTCAAATTCTTTGGTTCCCTTTAAGAGACAAAATTCAGAATTAGATTAAGATTTTATAAAAAATATTTAAATTATTGTGGTGTTTAATACCTAATATTTTGAAGCATCTTTCTTTAATCTGTCTTTCGTTCCCCCTTTCACTACCATGCAAGTATCTTGAAAAGGGAAGTCCCACACATAACTTTCATTTGCATTAGCAAACCATACATGCTCAAGTCCAGTAGAGGTATTGAGATTGCATGAGTATTTAATAACTTAGCAATATGGCCACAAACCAAGATTCTGTTCTATAGGCTTCAGGATAGTGATTTCTTTCCAAATATAAGTAGGATAACTAAGAGTAGATCAGAAAATATTTTGAGTTGGAAGAGACCAACAAGCATCATGAAGTCCAACTCTGAAGCGAATGGCGCATATGGGGGGTCACACTCACAAGCTTGACGTTACTATGATGTTACTAATCAATTGAGTAAATCTCAGGATCAAGTAAGTAAAGTAGAGAGTATATTCTATAGACTATTAAATAAATGCAGCCAGAATACATTAAAAAATATGTAATCATAATGTAGTCAGCACCATGGAAAAACATCAAAGCCATATCTCTTGAGGCTCCTAGAAACACTTATTTTCCCATAGAGATGGTCTATATGGTCCATTTTTCCTATCTTTCTCCTTCAAAGAAGTCAGGAAGTGTGTGGCATTCAGTTTTTCACAAATGACACAGTTTTGTGCTGGAAAACTACAGAAATTACATTTGAACATTTATAGGTTTTGCCCTATGGGATCTTAAGAAGGCATATTAGAATTTTGATAAACTGTGCTTTCAGCATAAGTACGTATTTCAAAATTGTTTAATATATCTATATATAGAGAGAGAGATCACTCATCAGCTTAACAAGATTTAGAATTTAATTTCTCTTTTTCTGTAGACCATCAACAATAGCAGCCTTGATACTAAAATTGTGTTCTGCTTACATATTGGTTTATGTCAAGGTTCTTTCAGTGATTGCCTCCTGCAGCACAATGTAGATGGAAACTTTGGATTGCAATTAAGATGCTGTAGTCTCAAATGTTCTTGCAAGTGTCAAAACAATAGAATAGTTCACAAATGAGTCAATGCTGCAAAGACTCAATCATCTATTTCATGTCAAAAATTGTTAGCAGCTTTTGTTAACTTACTTAAGTCAGGAGTGTTCAAAAGGGTGTAGACGCAGCCTTAGCTGGAACTTTATATGTGTACATTACTATTTTAAGTTTGACCAGAACAGAAATATCCTAATCATTCCCCGTTACAAATCAAATCCCCTTTGATTCACAGCGCAGAGCAGTCTGAGTATCTGAACTCCACTCCTCCATAAAATATTTTGCCTGGAATGTTTTTGGTGATCTCATAAGCCGCTGTACTGATGGGATTGACTGTGCTCCATTGTAGCCTTCCCTACTATTAAATGTTTTGTTCTCACTTGAGTTTCTCTACCATCTCAAGAGAGGTTTCTCAATACACTGCAGGGTGGTCAACATGCATGTAGGTGCTGTTTGCAAAACAATATCTCTGTGTTTTATCTTTAGAACTCTAGGAAAGTAGGCACAATGTGAGAAGCCAACTTTTTTTCTTGTATGGATGATGAAAAAACCCATCAGAAACATAAAATTAAAATTAGCAAATACTGAGTAAAACAGGCTTAGCGCCTTGAGGCACCAAGCCTCAGGGAATTCTGGACTTGCCAAAATTCCTGTCAGAATTTCCTGCAGCCTGGATCTGCTCTTTTCCTCTATCTTCAAAGAAGAATCCCATACAAATTAGCTGGTTTTGATGATGTATAGCATTATGGGAGAAAAATATAGACTTAAGATTATAAAATCATCTTTTAAAGTGAATATAGACTGAAACCCTCAGGATAGAAAAAAAATGGGGGGGAGGGGTTGAATATTATTTGCGTAGTATTTTTCCTCTGGCAGCGAGGGGGGCTAACAGCTCCCGCCTGGGCCTCCGTCACTGCCATGGAGACCAAGGTCAGGAGCAGAGAGAGACACCTCTGTGAATAACATATTTGAGAAAGAAAAGAAACGTAGTAACAGCAAAGAATATGGCTGGAGAGGAGCCTGTGAGATGTTGAGGAGCTATGAAGGCACGGCCAGGCCGGCCAGAGGAGGAGTAGGAAGGGTTCCAGGCATCTCACTGCTGCTTGTAGAATGGACCATAGTGAAGCAGACTGTCTGCCTGCAAACCTATGGAATAGAGAGAGAGAAATCAGAGATGCAGAATCCACCTGAGGCTACGCTGAACATGGAGGATCTTGCTGAGAAAGCTGCAGATGTCTTAGAGCCCAGAAACACGGAGTCGGAGCTGAGAGCTCGGCAGAGAGCCTTTGGACAGATGTTTTGTGACAGAATTGCATTATGGTAGGAACTGAACTATGTACTTTGGGATGGGCTCATAATGAAGCAGCAAAGTAGTACTTAAAAACTGCATCCTGTGCTGTGACTCTTGGGCAACAGAGAATGGAAGAGCTGTCATCCTTGGGTCAAGATCTCACTTGGGAAAGGGTTATGAAAGACTTTTCCTCTCGTGAGAGACAGGACTTTATGAAAAGACAGAGAGATAGTTTCCTACCCTAAAACTGATCAGAAATACCAACTTGCCTGGCTTATCCCCTACCCGTGTTCCCCCTTTGTCTCCTGGCGGAAAAAAAGGAATAGGAAATCTGTTGTAAGAAGAAGGAGGTGTGAGGGGGGAAAAGGTTGACTTTAAATTAGGCTTCTCACATTAACCTCTGATCTTGTTAGTTAATAAATAAATACTTTATATTCCTCACTTGTAGCTTGCCTTGTTTTGCCTGTGATAAACATTTTTCCCAGGTTTTTTTCTCCAGGAGAGGTTGTGGGTGAATCTCTGGCATCCAGCCAGGGTCAAACCACGACAGTACATCAGCAGCATTGTACCATATACATTTGTAGCAAGAGTGTCACTGTTTCAAACTACTAAAAATATTGACGTGAGTTTCGTAATAATACATCGTTTTTCTAATAGACTGGAAAGCCTGCTGGGACGGAAGAAAATGCTTCCTAAACAAGGACATGTTTTGTAGTCTCCCAGCTCTTAGTTTTTATTGTGTGTCCTTGACAAAACACACGTGGTGACAGAAAAATTGAACTACGTCATCAACTAACATTCAGAATAGACAAGCTTATGCCCAGTTAAATATTATTAATATGAAGAGAATCTTAAAAACAATTACTTCTATTCAATGGGAAACCATAAACATCCATCCAGACATTTACAGTTTGAAAGTTTTTCTACATAAAAATCATTTTAAGAAAAACAGAGTGGTTTGTTTCAGGAAGGGTCAATTTGAAATTGACCTATCAGCTGGGGGATGAGTGGCCAGAGAGTGGTGAAATGGAGAGGGATTTAGGAGTCATGATTGACAGGAAACTCATTATGAGCCAGCAGTGTGCCCAGGTGGCTAAGAAGGCCAGTGGCATCCTGGCCTTTATTAGGAACAGTGTGGTCAGTCAGACTAGGGAAGTTATCCTTCCCTTGTACTCGGCACTGGTCAGAGCACATCTTGAGTACTGCGTGCAGTTCTGGGCTCCCCAGTTTAAGAAAGATGTGCTGCTTGAGAAGGTCCAGAGGAGGGCGACAAGGATGGTGAAGGGACTGGAGAACAAGCCTTATGGGGAGCGACTGCAGGAACTGGGGTTGTTCAGCCTGGAGAAGAGGAGACGCAGAGGTGACCTCATTGCTATTTACAACTACCTGAAGGGAGGCTGCAGTCAGGTAGGTGTGAATCTCTTCTCTCAGGCTGATGACACCAGAACAAGAGGACATAGCCTTAAACTACACCAAGGGAGATTTAGACTGGTGGGAGGCTTGGATGGATGAAGCATGGTGCTTGTGGTTCCAGGCTTGTGGGCCTGATACCTGGGTGAGCTTTTCTGGGTCCCTTCCAACTCAGAATAACCTGTGAACCTGAATATGTGTGAAATACAGTCGGGTCTCCTATACCACGGCACCGCGGGTCTTGACCCCTCCCCACAGAGCCCTTCATCCATGTAGAGTGGCGGCTTATTAAAATGTAATTTTGGTCCTGGTCACCTCGCCCCCTCAACTCCAGAGTGGCTGCAAGGCATTCCCGGAAGTTCCCACGCACTCAGGGGAGTGAAGGGGCTCTTGTCTGCCCTATCCCCACCTGGGAGTCCCCAGGAATCATGAAAAAGGGGTCCCTGAGCCCACGCCGCCTCCCAGGTAAGCCCCGGGCTTTGGCTACTGCCGCTGTGGGAGCTGCAGCAGGCAGAGGAGGCACCGCGGGGCTGTATGGGCTTCTGAGATCTGCCTGGTGTGTTTCCCCCCTCGGGGACATGCCTGGCATGGCACAGCAGTGGCTGAGGCTGGCCGTGCGTAGCTCTGCCGGCACTTAAACATGCAAGAGCAGGGGCTTTGTTGGCTGCCTTGTCACCATGGTAATGCTGCCGATGGTGCACTGGCAGGGCAGTGTCCTGGTCCTGAGGAGAGGTGCTGAGGACATGCTGCATTCTCCAGGAATTTTGCAGGCTTCTGGATGCACCCTGCAGGAGCCAGACTAGCAGAATTTAAACCCATGATTGACTTCAGCAATAAAATCACATATTTAGGTACAATCAAGCCTAAAGTGAACAAACTTTTTCCAGAAATTGAGCTTAAAAACTACATGAACTTCAAACCTCAGCTTTCAAAAAACCAAGCAACCAGACAAAACAAAAGCTTTGTAGAAAAGGTGACAAATAGGCAATTATGCTGGAATGAGTCTGGCTTTTAAGCTTGCATTCTCTGCTTGAGCCGAGGTAAGTGAGCCCCCTGCTAGCCTGGCCCCCCTGCTCCGGCAGAGGAGAGTGAGTGGCTGGCTGTGCCTGGCCAGCCCATCACCATGGGAACAGTGCTGGCACAGTTAGTGGCCAAGGCGGCGCCACTGTCTCTTGTGTGGCGCTGCTGACATGGGCAGCCGCGGTCGCGTCCCGGGCACTGTGAGCACCAAGTCTGGGCCAGTGCAGGCAGGCAGACCGGTCCGCCACTTGACCATGCAGTGGCTTGGGGGGCAGGGGTGGGGATTTGTATATTCATGACTGCCTACTTCGAATATTCATGCATGTCAGGTTGCGCATGCACAGTCCCAAAATGGGTCTCCTTAATCGCTGAAAAATCACACCACAAAGATGTGAAGCCGCTATCCAGGAGGCGCAAAATGGAAGAGGGCTGACTGTAATCCATAATCTTACATTCCTGGGGACCACTAGAATGACTTCATAAAATGTCATCAATTTAAAGCATATGGAATCAAAGACTAAACATATATCAATGTTGTGTTAAAGAAGGGAAAGGTGTACTTTCAAATATTTCTGCTCTGAGATTCTGATCTACCAGCCATTTAGCCTATAAAGAACTGGGTTTACTCTTTCATAGATTCTACACTTGCCTTCAAAAAATTGACTGATCCATTAATATTATTAAAAAAATCTATGCTCTTTAGATAGAAGTGTCTTTCTTCATGGGCACATCAATTTAAGAAAAAAAAACCAGACAAGCAGACCATAAAAATCCCAAAATCTAATACAAAAGTGCAACATTGCTTTTAGTTGAGTCAATGTTGAGTTTAAATTTTGGTAGTTCCTTAATTTAATACATAATCACCACTGTAAATCCTTTTTTTCTGAAAATATTTGGTGCACTCATGCAAGCCAACAGGTCTTGGAAACTTGGAAGTGTGATATCTTTGTGTTTGTGCCTTATATTTTCCTTGAGGGCAATTTGAAAGGTACATAGCTGATAAAAATAAAACTTCTATCTATCTATAAATAAATAAAAGTTTATTGGTATATCAGGTGGACTTATTAATCAATACTATCCCCTTCAATTGTGCAAAGACTGTATCCTTAAATATTACCTGCTGTTTTATAACATACACCAATATTGTAGGTGAGAAGTTACACATTTATAAAGGAAAACAGTTTTTCTATCTTATTTCAGAAATTGTTTTATCCACTTTAGTACAGTGGTAAGTGTCCCCACCTGGTGTGTGGGAGACCCGGGTTCGATTCCTGCCAGGGAGACAGTGTTAAGAGTTGGACTTGATGATCCTTGTGGGTCCCTTCCAACTCAGAATATTCTGCGATTCTGTGATTCTGTGAATCCGCTCTGACTTCAACAACAATGGATGCACAACAGCTGGAATAGCAATTGAGCCAGGCCTTTTACATATAATCTACAAAAAACACAGGTGATTTATACAGGGATTCACAAAAATATTTTCAATTCCTAAATTTATGAAAGAACATTTTAACTGTGATCAAAGGTTTGACTTAGTTCGAATGATTGCTTCCTCATTAATTGGTGAATATATGCCACTATACCAAAAGACTTTTTCAGCAATTACACTTTTACCAAGAGCTGATATGTAGGCAGAAGCCTCAGTTTAAAATAAGCACAACACTAATGACTGAGAAGATATACATGCAAAAGAAAATATTTAGGAGGTGTAAATTAGCCTTTTGCAGGGATTTAAGAGAAGGTTTGTGGAACTAAAAGGAAATCTATGCAGCCCCATATATTCAAGTAGGTGTCAGTTACTTATCAGTGACTCACAGGTTTGTGGTTCCAACATTGAACTTTCATCTGATTTATCCATAAAAGCATCCACAACACTAATTATTCTGTGCAATGAAGCAGACTTCTTTGCTGTGATAAGAGAGATGGCACTGTATTCTTCTCTGTATATAAATACCTTGTATATAAAACAGTTCTGACAACCAAGGGTTTCAGAGTCATATTAGGCAAAATTTCTCAACCAAAAGAGCGGCCAAGCACTGGAACAGGTTGACCAGGAAATTGGTTGGTTTCAATACCATCCTTGAAGATATTTAAGAAATGTGTAGATGTGGCACTCTGGGACATAGTTGTGATGGACTTAGCAGTGTTCATTTAACAATTGGGATTTCATGAAGTCTTTTCCAATCTAAGACCTCTTAAATGTCTTTTCCAGTCTAAATAATTTTGTGATAGGAAGTTATGCCACAGAAACTCCAGTATATTCTAATATTGTTGTGGAATGCAAAGCCTGTAGACAGCCAGTGTAACATAGGTCATCTGGAGGGAGACTCACTCAAATCCATTCCCTTGAACTTTCAGAACAAAAGTAGTCTTTCACATTCATTCTGACTTCTTCACTGATGAGAGGTTTTCAGGCCAGAAAATTCTTGCTCTATATGAAGCTTTGTATAACAGACTTGTGGAGCTCAGATTATTCAAAGCAAGCGCAATAACATTGCTTGGAGGGATCGCTCTGTGTGGATGTTATCCACTGAGGAAAAACAAAAAGCTAAACCATGAGTCAGACCCAAGGGGATTTGAAAAAATTTTCTTGCAGGTTGGATTTGCATTTTTATCCCCCAAACAAGGCCTTTTCTGATGGATACAGTCTGATTATTCAGCCTTTTTGATGGCCAAAGAAAAGATAAGAAATAACAATTAGATGGAAAAACACCTAAGTTTCCCAAGGCACTGCAAAAATCATGTAATTTTTGGCATTTAGTGAGATGGGTGAACCTGCTTAAAAATATACATATATTAAGGTTGCTTTGCAGAAGACCAGTTCTTAATTCCTTTGTGTAACCATGCGAGTGACATTCTCAGCTAGTTGATATAAACCCTTTGAAAACTGTACCTTGTTGAAAGACAGATTGTGCCTTGCAAGTACAGGAACAGCAGTGTAAACAGAACATTCAGTATTTCCACTGTTCCCCTGTTATTCTCACACTGAAAGATAGAGGACTTTCGATCCTTCTTCTAACACAGATGGGATAACACAATTCCTACAATAAAGAAATTATAAAATTAGACAAAAGCTAAGTGCAAAAAAAAATATATAGTTCATTAAAATTTTCTTCACAATCTCCTCTGTAACAGATGAAGGAAACAGAGCAGGAGAAACTGACTACTTTTCTGGGGACAGTATCAATAAGACTAGTCCTTGAACCATTATTTACTCAGGTCCTGAGAGATGCTGAATTGAAAACAAAACCCTGATATGCATGCAGCATATTGCAAAGAATTTGGCTACTGGCAACAAGGTAACAAAAATTTTAAAATACAACAAAAATAATATAGCAACTGGGCTTATTCCTACTGCAAATGAGAGGACATGATTCTTCTAAATCACTCATTGACAATTCAGAAGTCGGACTTTCACCTGAGCATGTTTGCTCAGTTGCATTAATGAAGCATTCCCAAATGGCTGCCTAGAGCTACTTGCTCAAGTCCTTCTAGTCAAAGTAGGAACAACAGCCAGCCTTCTCTCAATAAAGATGAGGCATACCCCTTTCAAATGCTCAGTGAATGCTGTTGTTCCTACCCCATGATCTCCTGAGTGTTTCATCTTCCTTTTCTCATGGGGTATTTCAAGTCCCACAGCAAATCCTTCTCCCTTGCTGAAAGTGCTGTTACTGCTCATGTAGACAGAAAACTCCACCTGACTTCAATGATTGCAATTCACTGTACACTTAATATTTTCAGTTGCTGTAAAACACAAATGGTGACCTCTTACTCACTGTAAATGTGATAGAGAATAACTGAAGTCAGCAATGCTTCACATGTTGAAGCTACATGCTTTCAATCAAGCTGACTGAGGATGGCAATGTCATTGGAAAAACTGATTGCATGGTTATGTTTTTCTGGCAATTTAAAGATACAATTGAATCCACTTGTTACTTTCAACACTCCTCAAAATTCTACCAACTGTGCAAACAATATGTCTAATGGCAGCAGATTATCAGAGCTTGATTGAAATTAGATTTGTGCCCTGAATAAGAATATTAGTGGAATGCTTGTAACAAAAACTCCCTTGAAACTACAACACAACATGAAGTATGATACAGCCCCTGGTATTCTTCAGTGGAATCAAAGCACCAGAGAGCCCAGGTCCACAACAGCACCAGCTCCCAGGAACCTGATCCCAGTTCATATTTTGCAAGAAGTCACAACCTGCAAGTTAAATCAAAACTGACTAGCCAGGAGCCTCACCCTGGTCTTAGGATATACTATTATCTGAGAGATAACAGTTCATGTAATTAGGGCCTGAATGTGTAGATTAAGATGCCAGGCTGTAGAACAACATTTACTTTCAGCAGGATTGTGACTTTTATTACATTTCTTTCTGGAAAAGAAGCATTAAACATTACTGCAAGTAGAATATTTAGGGCATACATAGAGCACACATTTACTCTGATAAAGTACAGATAGGGACACCCTTCATTCTTCAGGGCAGGGAAATACCTGACTACTGGTAAGGGTAAGTCTCAGACCCTATATATCTTGCAACACTACTGAAAAAGATGGAAGATAAATAATGAGGAAAATATCTACCTGAGAGAGTAGAAAAAGCCAATAATTATGATTACACCTCTCCCAAAACTAGAAGATCTTCCTCCTCTGGTTAGGCTGATCACCAAAAGCCAAATCCAGGAAATGCTGCATTCTGCTACGAGGTCACTATTGGTCTTTAGATGTAGTGAAAGCTGTGACTTATTTAAAGAAAGTCCCTGGAGATTTAAGAATCCCAGTAGCACAGACAGAAGTTTCAAAACTTCTGACAAAACTCCAACATGCTTACATCTAGTCAGAAAGACAAGAAAGCCAGGATTCATGGTGCTTAGGATATAGAGCTAGATGTTCTCACTGGAGTGCAAATCTGAAACAACATAGGTCTCTAGTTTTCCATAAAAGAACCTGTGCTCCCTACAAAAATGTGTCTCTGAGAAGTCACACACTTGAATTCAGCAATAAACCTGTAAAATGTAGACCATGAGGTTTTATCCATAGTTTAAAATGCCACATAGTTCCAACTATATCCTCCTGAAATAAATGAAAACAGCTGTGATCATCCATGGTGAAAAGCTTTAGTAGGCTTCCTTTCCAACAAGGAATATATTTGATTATATTTGGGCTGAATTTTTGGAATATCATGCTTCTACAAATAAGAAATTCTTATTTGCTCATGTTGTGCATTGGATCTCTGTTTGAAAGAGAGAGGCAAGAAATACTTGTCATAATACGGGCACATTGTTCCAAAACCCACAAGAACAAAAATATTACTCTGAAATTAAATGCACTATGCTAATCAGCAAGCCATTTCAAATTAAGTCTGAGAGTAACTGTACTTTCAGTCATCTCCTGCCTTTTCAGTTGTTTACAAACAAGCATTATCTTTCATGATGTTGTCATTTTAAAATAAAATTCAGTTTTAAAAATTTAATCAACACCTAAATACTATTTATCTGAGCTGATGTGGAGGAATTTGGGAATTGCAAATTTGCAAAATTGCAAAAAAATGCAAATTTGGCACTTGGGAATTGCCATCATTGTGTCAATAATAGATGAAAACACTGGAGAACTTGTTCAGCAAAACACAAATCTTTAATTGACCTATGAATAGATTTTTTTATATATTAATTCATATTGAAAATGGCATTCTTATGTCAGAACCACACAAAGACACCACATGGAAACCATATGCATAAAATCCAAGTTAACATTGTTTAGGAACAGGCTGGAAAATTAGAGGTCCACTTACACCTATATAAGAGCTGTTTCTTTCTATCACATCCTACCTCCATCAGACTGACTTTTTGACATTAAAAAAATGTAACAAGATTATGCAACACAGCTGAACAGCTCTTCCAGACTTTTAGACAAAACACTGTATAAAAATTCTTGTCAAACATACCTGCCCATTCCATTTGCTTGTATGTCAGTGAATAATCAGTCTCTACAGAGCTCCTACTTTTTAAAGCACCTTTTTTACAACCAGGTTCTCTTTTACATGAAGTCGATAAGATGATAAAACTAAAAGAGTCTTTCCTTTAAAGAAGGTTTGTAGATATTAAAGCAGTGAACAAAGACAGTACTTGGTATGAATTTGCTCAAGATCACACATTGGGACATAAATAACTAGAAGCAACATTTATATACAAAAGCCCCCATTAGTCTTTGTAGTTTGAAAGTTCTGTGATTTTTGCTTCTTTTTTTTTAAATTAATTCAAAACAGTAAATATTCCTGCCAAATATACATGATCTCTCATCCACCTATGATGTGGAGGTGCTGATGACATGCCTGAAGGACCTGTTAAGGCTGAGTGAGGTATTACTTTAAAGCAGCTTGTTCACTCCTGTTTGGTTGCTACCAAAGCGATTTAGTGAGTACAGTCTAACATTTTTCACAATCAGGTTTTGTATCTTTCACAATGAGGTTTTACATCTTTTACTCTAGCCCTTTCACAGGTGTGCAACCTTGAAGGAGCCAACAGGGAAAGTATTTGGGCTCCTGGACTTGAAAAATAAGAGGATGCAGATTTGAGGACATAAATAATAAGTACCTCCTCCTTACACACACTAACAGTGCAGCTTCAGAGTATTTGAAAGGTACAGAACATTTGGAGCTAAGCTTATTTGGAAGGATTTAGGACCCCTCCACTTCCTAGGGTTAACTAAACTCGTATCCCTGCTCCCAGGGCGAGTTCGAACACTTTGATCTACACTTGAGTGTTGTTCTTAATCTCTCCTATTGCAGTAGGTCCACTTTACATGAAATATCCATCAGCATAAAGAAGGAAAAAATAGGCAAGAAGGTAAATTTCCTAGCCTTTCTCCACAAGGAGTTTAGATGCAATGCTGAACATCATTAGGAAGAGTACTTGAGAGAAATTCACTCTGGCGTAATACATACAACACTGGTTGGTGAACTTTGTTTCGACATACAGGTTCACCCTTTGAATTGCAAGAGAATTGACTCTGGGTTTCTCACATCTTCAAAAATTACAGTTCAGAATGACTGGGTAGGGAGAAGTAAGAAAAGAATAATTTTTCTCTCTGGTTCTTTAGTGAATGTTTGTCACTTCTTGGTTTTACCACATATTTGCAGAAACATAGTTGTCAAAACTTGTCTTTTTGTTTTGGGCACAATGTTTTTATGAGTTCAGGATTAAATTTTCAAATAACATTGACAATTAAAATAAATCTCCAAACTATTTTTCCTGGTTTCATTTATAGCTCAAAACCAGGAAGTGTGCAAGCATTAAGTAATTCAAGTTTTACTGAAGTTTTTACCCAAAAAAGTATTTCGAGTACTTACAAAAATATATATGAGGGAAACTGAAGACATACATTACAACAGATTCTCACCTTGACCCCCTCTCCAGCTCTTCTTTAATCTCTTTCTTACTTTGCTGCCTCATGGTTTGGGACCGTGCCACCTTTGCAACAAAGACTTATTGTCACACTACAGTATCAACATGAATATTTATCCTGGCCCCAATCAGCTTCACTTTGATGCCAAAGCTAAGAGAGTAATTTTCAAATCAACACAACAGTGAAGTGCAAAAAACAAAAGTAATGGCTCATTCCTGCTCCCCAGCTCACAGTTCTGCTCCAGGACTGAGGGAGAAACAGCCTCAGAGCGAGTTTAAAATGCAGAAAGCAGACTCCAGAGATCCCATAATTTCTCCTTCTGTAAATAAAGGTTAACCCATCTTTTATTCTCAAATCTAAACAGACTTCACAAGAAACAACTGGGTGCTATGCAATATGTATCAAGGAGCAGATGTGTGAAGGCAGAATTCCAGTATATATTTTATTAACATGAGAAGATTTCATATTTCATCAACCACACTTAGATTCTACAACTTGTTTTTACTTTGAAGAATGCTTCCTGCAAGGCGCCAAAGCGAAGGCTCCTCGTGGTGGGTTGAAATTCAACCTTAGTGCCATGTGAGACAACAGTGTTTTTCAACATGATCGAGACAAAATCCAGATTACCTTCTAGAATTCCTTTGCCTTCACTGTCCAGGGATGGGCTGGTCAGATCCATGTGCTGGTATATTGGCCAGCTGGCAAGGAGTATATAAAAACTGACTTGGTACTGCTGTGTCTCAGCTCAGGGGAAAATCAATGAAATGGCTTCAGAAACTCTTCTGCACACTTACAGCTCCTTCTGCTATGTCAGTGCTGCTCAGATCATGCCCACAGACTCACTAAATGTACCACAGCCAGGAGATGCAAAGATGTAGCCTATTTCTCTATCAGCCACTTAGGGAAAGAGTGAAGACAGGCACTGAGAACAAGAAACTCTTTTTTCTTATGCTTGCCTCACGATTTTTGGCAATCAGTTGAGGAAGAAACTATTAGATTTAAATATGTTGCAAAGTTGGTTGTATTTTTACCTATTTCTATGCATAGTTTTCTAGCATTATTAACAAACACAATGAAAAACTGTCATTTAGCTCCATATTAAGCACCCCTATCAGATAGCAGAATGGTTCCATACATTTTTAACTTTGCATCACTTTAAAATTAGTTGACTTCTAGCTATCTTTTTGTTCCATATGAGTCAGAGATATCTGCAGTTTTTGTACTCCAAAATGCAATATTTTCTCTAAAATCTGTTCTCCCATCTCACATTTCCTTTTTGGAAGACAGTGAAAAATAGACTGCAATAAGATTTAATACTTACCATGAGTACTACATACATTATGTGAAAGTAACAGGTCTAGCCTAGACCCGTGACTTGCATAATTTTATTTCATTGCTCTTGTCTTGTTAAGTCCCCAGAACAACATAATTCGATTTCATATAATTCAAATGTTACATGATTAATATAAACAAACAAAAAGTAGTAAGACCAGATGAACAAAAACATAAAGCTGATTCACTCCTGGTGTATTTTCTGTGCCCATGGAAAATACACCAGGTGTAAATTTGGTCCTGTGATGCAGAACTTCCAGGAACCATTAAGGTATTGTAACTAGAGATCTCTGCTGACGTATGAATTAAAAAACAAAATATAAATGAAGCAAATTCAGCACGGGCATAAAGGGAGTGAAGGTAGCTCTATTAGTTATCCAACTGAAAGAAAATAAAAGCCTGGATAAAAATAACCTAACGTACAGAGAGAAAAGGATGAAAACATGAGACAAGAACAACAGCATGATGACAGATTTGAGAAGCAGCACATAGTAAACAGGATGCCTAAAATGGAAAATGTTTTCCATGACATTCAGCATAGAAGACAAATCTATGACTTCTGAGAAACTCAGCTCAGAGCGTGTTCAAAGGACTACATCTTTCAATAAACATCCTTTATGCCAATTAATAATGAGAGTAATAGAGCTTCTGCTAACACCACACTCATAATAAAATTGGGAAGATCTGGCTTTTGATCTGATGAAATTAGAGTAAAGGTGATCTATTCCTACATAATTGGTACTGTCATTTTCATCACTTCATAAGGGGCACAAGTACCAGTTTCTCTCAGGAGATGTCCCACACTTTCAATTTAAACTCTCACTAGTGTAAAATGTAGGTGGTAGAGTGCAGAAGAGCAAAGGTCAATATGTATTTTATCACAAGTAAACCTATTGGCATATATTTTTCCTAAATTTGAGAAGAGAGTGTCAGGATCACTATTAATCCTACTGTCTCAATCATCTGCCCTGAGGAAGCTATGGAAACATTATACCCTCCTCCTTCCCTGTGTGGGTTTTCTGCCCAGGAAATATGGGAGAAGGGGGCCACCTACACCTTACGCCAACGTAGTTAGACACAGTCAAGACAGGTACTTGATGCCTAGGAATGCCTGCAGCAATTATCCATTAATGTGCACAGATCCTACTGTAAAGAGAAGACAATCAGGCCAGAGAGGTGTGGGGAAACTTTTCCTTAAGTTATTTCTAAGAAACTGGCATATTTTATTATACAAGTGAAGGTTTTTCCTAAAGCATGTAACTTATGAATGGTGTCACCAGCTACACTATAAACCCTTACTTGTCACATGCAAGCTGTGAAAAGTCAAACTGTAGATATCTTTTTATGATAGTTTATTAAAGACAAGAAATGGATCATTAAAAACTCTGTTTGATAAGTTTTCCAAGAGCAGTGAGGGGAGGTTTAGGCTCACTTCCAGTCATGTATTTTTGTTCCTGAGAATTAACAAACAAAAAGGATTGTGAGAATGGAGAAGGAGAATAAACCTCAATGTTCAAACGGCCTGTCTCATCCACCTGGAAAGATAATAAAGTTGAAAGTAAAGTTGAGTTGAGAATTTACCTTTATTAAAACATGAATCTGTCCTTTTTGCTGAAAGTGGAGTGCACACAAGCAATCTCACCAAGATGTATCCTTAGTAAACTACACCAAGTAATTTTGAGTAAAACCACTGTGTGAAACTCATATCACAAATTATATTTCCAGGTACAGACAATCCCAAAAACAAAACTTAGATGCAATCAGGTTTCTCCATGTTCTCCAAGATGGGACTTAGACTTAGTTTTGACAAGTGAGCTTTTTACAGTTGTGTTATTTAAAATAGTGCGATCAAAGGGAACTAGCACTTTATGATAGCCCCGTATCAGACTTATATTTACTAGATTCAAGGTTTGCAATTTGAAGTCAATAACAGCTTACACATTAATATCTTTTGGTCTGTAAAAACTACTCCAAATAGATATATATGAGGAGGATTTTGGTGATTGTGAATTTATATCTTTCAAAGTACTAAAATTGCAGTTGCTGCGAATTACTATATAGTGTTGATTTCTCAAATAGTAGACTTTCTAAAATATAAAAACAGATATACAGAAAAATCTTACTGAAATTTTCATCATGAAAATATTTCCATATAAAAGAAGTACTATTGCTCTTACTCGGCTTTATTGTTAGGAATTATCTATCTTTTATGATTTTCTGAACTATAAAAGAGTGTTTAAGAACCAATGTTTATCTCTTGATTGTCCATTATCATATTAATATTACTTAGTTTTTAAAATACTATTAAATAAGGAAAATAACATATTATTCTTGTCAGTCAATGAAAATAGGACATTTTTGTTTAACAAGAAAACATGTCTACGTATTATCTTGGTTGATTTGTTCTCTGTTATATGCTTCACAAGGAAGACTTTTAACTTGTAAACAGGAAGAAATTCAGTTCTAAATAAATAACAGTAAAATATTTCTCGGTGGTAACCACCTTTTACTCAATGAATTCTACCTAGGTGGATGTTTCTTTTTACATGATAAATGATCAACAAGGATGAGCAGCACAGCTTCTCTTACAAATTAAGGCAAGGTCAGAAGTTTATACATCTATCTTTATATATCTGAGATGGCAAACAGCACTCTCAATGTATTACAAGTGCGTAAGTTTGCATTCGTGATCCAAAGTGCAGATTATGCTGTTTAATGTAGAGTTTCCACATTGCCAATGAGATACTTATAAAAATAAGGATTATTAACTTCATCAGCAAAGAATTTAAGTATTGCCCTCCTGAAGACTCCTTTGACAGACATGACTGAGTAACAGACTAAGTATTATTATTTAATAATTCCTAAAAATAGCAGCTGGCAAACAGAGGAACACATCTTGAGTACTGTGTGCAGTTCTGGGCTCCCCAGTTTAAGAAGGATGTTGAACTGCTTGAGAGGGTCCAGAGAAGGGCGACAAGGATGGTGAAAGGACTGGAGGACAAGCCCTATGGGGAGCGGCTACGGGAACTGGGGTTGTTCAGCCTGGAGAAGAGGAGGCTCAGAGGTGACCTCATTGCTGTTTACAACTACCTGAGGAGAGGTTGCAGCCAGGTGGGTGTGAACAAGAGGACATGGCCTTAAGCTACGCATGGGGAGGTTTAGGCTGGACATTAGGAAGAGCTTTTTCACAGAGAGAGTGATCCCTCCGTGGAATGGTCTGCCCAGGGAGGTGGTGAAGTCGCCATTCCTGGAAGTGTTTAAGAGAAGACTCGATGAGGTGCTCAGTGACATGGTCTAGTTGGTGGGTGGATGGAGCGTGGTGCCTGTGGTTCCACGCTTGTGGGCCTGATCCCTGGGTGAGTGCTCGCTTGGGAGCTGGACTAGATGATCCAGTGGGTCCCTTCCAACTCAGAATAACTTGTGAACCTATGAACTGGATAAGAAAAGAGAGGTGGGTGGTGGAGTATGAGAGAGACATAAAGTGACAACTTCAGGCCTTGAAGGAGTTAAAGCAGCAGTACGGGCACATGTTATCCATTCAGAGTCAATAAAGGAATTTCCCATCAACCTCTCCAATCTTGCTTTCTTTGTCTGCTCTTCAATTATCATAGGAGAAAAGAGAAGACAGGAGTTAGAAGAAAACCTAAGCAGAAGAGAAAGGAGAGAATGTATTTTTAATTTCTTCCTATCAGCAGGTGCAAAGGATCAAAGCACTCCAGAAAGACCAAGAGGGAGGTGTCAAGGGAATACAGGGCATCACCAGATCCCTCATTATTGATAGGCCTTAAGATACTCCAGAGCAACCCAGCCTGCAAATGAACATAGCCTCATAAAGGACAATAATAGTAGCTCCAGCACTTCTGCTTACTCCAGGAAATCCTAAAACCATAGGGATCATTTTTTTTACAGATACCTGGGAGTATTTTTCCTCCAATGAATTAACTTGTGGTTTTCTAAACTTGCTATGTGGCAGTGGACAGAGAAAAATGTCTTAACATGATTTGGATCAAATTCTCAACAGAGAAAAATAAAAGCTCTTCTTTGCTTTCAATAGAGATACAGTGTTAGCACCTTGGTTTTTTGATCCACAGTAAACCATTCCATTGATAATACCTTGAAGTAATGCACTTCTGTGCTAGAGCTGAATCAGAGTCTTTACCAATAAAAATCTGCACAGCAACATTGCTGCCTGCTTGTATACTCTCTTCCTCCCTCATCCTGTAGAAACCTTCTGTAGCAGCTTGGTAACTTGATCAGTGGGATGGGTGCACAGGTAGTCTTTTGCTCTGTC
>WEKX01012752.1:6497-19965 GCA_013390025.1 Pitta sordida
GACCTCTTCTTCCAGGCTGACGACACCAGAACGAGAGGGCACGGCCTCAAGCTATGCCAGGGGTGTTTTACACTTAATGTTAGGAAGCAGTTTTTCACAGAGAGAGTGATTGCACATTGGAATGGACTGCCCAGGGAGGTGGTGGAGTCACCGTCCCTAGAGGTGTTTAAGAGAAGACTCGATGAGGAGCTTAGTGACATGGTCTAGCTGGGGGGTGAGGGCTGGATGACCCTGGGCCCCCTCCGGCCCAGAGTGGCCTGCTAGACTGTGAGGCATCTAGGTTGTTATTATACTCTGGGATGTGCTCTTGGTCGCTGTACGGGTATTAGATGGTGAGTTGGACTAGATGATCCTTGTGGGTCCCTTCCAACTCATAATATTCTGTGAATCTGTGAATCTGTGAACTCAGAAATTGTTGTTTTTTTTTGTTACTCAGTGGCCACATTTGTCACCTTCTGGTCAGCTATCCATGTTACACTGTCCTTAGCGATACCAGCATCACCTTTGATCAAGGTTATACTCTTCCTCGATCAAGGAAAAGAGAGTGTCAAAATGAAGGGGAGAGATTCAATATTGCCTTTGCACATTGGAGCGACACACCACTATAATAGTTCTAATTCTGCAATAGATGTACTTCTGTGCTGCAGTAATGTTCTGTACTACTGTAATATGCTGGACTACCATAGCAGCTCGGCTATCCTCACTTGCAGAGACAGAGTCATAAAATGAAGTTGCTAAAAATAACTCTTAAGTTGAGAAGCTTCTACTCAGCTTATAAAAAGGAGGTTGAGATAAGATCTTGCGTAGCTACTCATAGACATAGGGGTAAAAAGGATCTTTATAAGTGTGTAGTACTCTCTTTTGGGAAAGAAAGTAAAACTAGAAGCATTTTCAGTCTTATATAACATGAGGCAACCACATCTGATGAGCAGAAGTCAGGCAAATTCACCTTGGCATATGATGCAGTTTTCTAACAGGGAAGATGATAAATTAACACTGATTTTGGAGGGAGGTGCATCCACTATAATTGGAAGCTGACGTTAGTTGCTGTCCTAAAGATAGGATTTGATCCAGCTTCTCAGAGCTTGAGTACTTCACAGGCAGGTACCTAAGTAAGCCTAGGTGATTGTAGTCCTTCTTGCTTTGTATCCTGTGGCTCTAAACACCACTCTGACATTCACTTTCAGACATACACCTCAAGGGTGAAGAAGGTACAACAGTCTTCCCTGTGCAGAGCCACAGAACTGGCAGCTCCGCAATAAATTACTGTAATCTGCCCCAAGGCTCCTGGTTTCAATAAGGATAACAACTGGTCAAAATTTTTTTCTCCATTTCTCTCCCTCATTCTAAGACGTCAGATTTTGACTGTAGCTGAATGCAGGACAGCAGATGGACTGGTACTCTGAAGTGTACTTGTCAATAGACTGATGATTGGCATTTCACAGAATCACAGAATCACAGAAAATTATGAGTTGGAAGGGCCTCACAAGGATCATCTAGTCCAACTCACCATCTAATACCCATACAGCGACCGAGAGCACATCCCAGAGCGTAATACCAACCTAGATGCCTCACAGTCTAGCAGGCCACTCCGAGCCGGAAGGGGCCCAGGGTCATCCAGCCCTACACCCCCCAGCTAGACCATGTCACTAAGCTCCTCGTCCAGTCTTCTCTTAAACACTTCCAGGGATGGCGACTCCACCACCTCCCTGGGCAGCCCATTCCAATATGCAATTACTCTCTCCATGAAAAACTGCTTCCTAACGTTAAGATTAAACCTCCCCTGGCGTAGCTTGAGGCTGTGCCCTCTCGTTCTGGTGTTTACTTAAGTACAGTTGAACACAAAATTCAGGATGATAAAGAAATGTTTCTGGGAAGAAAAATATACCCTTACTGGAAGGACTCATGACACTTTTTGTAATTTAAGTAAAATAAACCCATGTCCTTTCTGTTGTAGTAAATTCCCTTCACTGTAGACTGATGCCTTGATTTTTTCTGTTCCCACTCTTCAGTACAAAAGGGTTTAGCTGAGGATTGAAATGTAGTATTGAAATACAGTATTTCAGTCTAATTAAATTCACTGTATTCAGTACATTTACAAGTTTTTAATACATGTGAAGTCAGTTTCAGTAATTTAGCCATCATCTCTGGCCTCTGAAGATGACATACTCGATGAAATGATGAAATCACTACTTAACTGATCTCCCTCATGAACACACCACCAAATCCTGCCGCCAAGCGTTATTCCAAAGCTTTTTGCTTTGGGGTAAAAGGTTTTTTTGGCCTTTCTTATCCTCATGTCCTTTCAGTTTTGGTGATTATGGTGTATACTTTGTAAACGTGGATGGGCAGCCTATGTCTGCCTGCCCTGGTTCCTCTCTGCTTCCCCATGGGGGCATCTGTGGATCTCTAAGCCAGGATCAGAAGCTGCTGCACCAAACACACACAGCTTCTACAACATCTGGAATGTAGCACATGAAACCCCAGAATCATCCTTTAGATCTGGGAGCTGGTGCCTCCACCAGGAGCCAAGAGTTTTAGACTTGTAGCTATCACCAGCAGAAATGTCTCACATCAGGGGGACTTACGGAGTGTGTTTGCCTATGATAATAAATTGAGAGGAGCTGTTGACACCCTCTAGGGCAGAGAGGCCCTGCAGAGAGACCTTGACAAATCAGTGGGCAATCACCAACCACATGAAGTTTAACAAAATAAGTACCAGATTCTGCATCTGAAACAGAGCAAATCTGAATATATGTGCATATTAGAGATTGTCCAAAGAAGGGCTATGAAGATGATAAAAAACAGGGGAAGCTACATGAGGAGCAACTGAGGTCACTTGTTTTGTTTAGACTAGAGGAGACCAAGGAGAAACCTCAGTGTAGTCTAAAACTTCCTTGTGAGGGCAAGAGCAGATGCAGGCACTCATCACTTTTCTGTGGTGACCAGTGACAGAACCTGAGGAAATGGCATGAAGCTGTGTCAGGGAAGGTTTAGGTTGGATATTAGAAAAAAGTTCTTCAGTCAGGAGGTGATTGGGCACTTGAAGCGTGTTCCCAGGGAAGTGGTCACAGCACCAAGCCTAACAGAACTCAAGAAGTGTTTGGACAACACTCTCAGGAATATGGTGTGACTCTTGGGGCTGTCGTGTGCAGGACCAGAGTTGGATTTCAATGATCCTTGTGAGCCCCTTTCAACTCAGAATATTCTATGATTCTGTGAAAAGCAGGAAGAACCCAAAGGCGAATAGGCTCTGAGTCTATGACTCCAAGATACAGAGCTTCAGAAAGCAAAGATAAATGCAGGAAGTAGAAGCAAACAGAGGAAGAGTCCTTCTCACACAGAGGAGATGTGTCCAGCACTTTCAGCATGCCTGAATCAGAAAATGAAACAATCTGTAATGAGGCCTCCTTTACCACTCGTCCTCAGAACTAGCACAGTTGTCCAGCACCTCAGATTCACCTCTGTCAGGATCTGTTCGACCTGGATGAACCACCTCTTCACTTTGGGGTACCCATTCTCCCAGAAGACCAAAGTCCCACCCCTTGATTTTGGTCATGCCTTCAAAATCAGACCCCAAGTTCTCACTAAATTTTTCTTAGAATAGACTTTGTACGCAGGGGAAAGAAAAAAGACACTTTAGGATTAAAAAATGACACTTCATATAAAATCCCATCAGTCAGAGCATCCCAAAACTCCACTCCCCGCCTAAGACTCTTGAGCTAGACCAGGTAGAACACAGAATAAAATACTGCTATGTCACAGACATTTTTAATTCTTTGAGTATTAGTTTAAAAAAGCCAGGAAGTCTGATAGATAGTGTTTTACATTCACTTTATGCTGCACAAACAGATCAAAGAGAGAACAAGGAGTCACGTTAGTTCCTTGATCTCTTGGAAGTCAACTGATCATTTTACGGTATCCTGAAAGCACCAAAGATATATAATGTGATGTGACATAGAATTGCTTTATGACGGGAGTTTTAACACACTTATTTTAATAAGGTCTGTGGAAGGGGAGTCTCTGTGAGCAAAATACAATGTGTCTAACTGATACTCAAAAATCTGCAGAAATCTGTGGTATGTATTTGACCTGGCAGGAGGAAACATAGTGCATATATTTCCTTTAGAGTTAATGGAGCAGGGCAGGTGTCTTTGAAGACAGTGGAAGGGAGATGCAGCCTCACTAAGTTAGATCATTATCTTTCTTAATTAATTGCATGGATACTTAAATATTAGATGACTTTGTCTATTCAGAATCCACTCCACATAGTTCTCTCTGAAGATACCAATTTAATTAAGCATGACCAGTTCTTTTTGAAAAATAAAATTGTAAGCATACTTTCCTATCATGTAGATACTTGGTTGTGAACCTTTTTAGATGCTTCTTTCCATTTTTCCCAGGAAAATTTCCTAACATCTTCTGTTGTAGTAAATAGGGGAGAAAATGTCCAATTTTTTTTCTAAGATGGAAAGGTTATAGACTGCTAGGGAAAAAAAGGACAGACATGGATTTTTTACCTTAAACACAGTCATTCAGTGATTTCTGAGTGTGAATTCTGTAATTTTTTATACACTTTCTCACTTTTTTTTTCCAGGAAATAACACTGATATGTCAGGAGATCATGACTGCTCCCTTTCCAATTAGCTTAACAGCTATTTGTGTGGTCAGCCACATCAAGAAGTTGCAAATAGCTATGAATGGCTTATGACACTGGGGTGGAGGAGGGCATAGTATATGTAATACGTATATATAATAAAATTTTTAAGGTAACCCCTGAGTTTTAGCTACTACTTTAGACAGATAACTTAGGCCATGGAGACTGCTGTTCTTCACTTTGTAGTGTTGTGCTATCTTAAAAATTATCAGCCAGATTTCTTCCAGTGTTACTGACTATTAGGTGTATAAGCACATATCTATTATATTGACCTGATTTTTTTCAAAACAATGTTTTCCACAGCAATTCAGTGAAGAACAAGATCACAGAATCACAGAATATTCTGAGTTGCAAGGGATCCACAAGGATCATCAAGTCCAACTCCTAAGTGAATGCCCTGTCCTGGTTTGAGTGGGTTTTTTTCCTCTGGCAGTGGTGGGGGCAAACAGCCACTGCCAAAGTCAGAAGCAGATAGAGGTGCCACTGTGATAACATAGTTAAGAAAGGAGAAAAAAATTAGAGAAACAGCAAAGAAGATGGCCAGAGAAGAGCCTGTGAGAGGTTGAGCAGCCATGAAGGCACAGCCAGGCCAGCTGGAGGAGTGGTAGGAAGCATTCCAGGTGTCTCACTGCTGTTTGTAGAATGGACCATAGTGAAGCAGACTGCCTGCAAACCTATCGAATAGAGAGAGAGAAAGCAGAGATGTAGAATCCACCTGCGGCTATGCTGAAGATGGAGGATTATCCTNGAAACCACGACATGCCCATACATGGATTGAACCCATAACCCTGGTGCTAAACAGAGTCTTGTCAACATTTTTTTTTTTTTTTTTAATATAACACCCTAACTCCATATCCCATCATCCCATTATCTGGACTATATCAATGAGTTCCTCATCCAGTCTTTTCTTAAACACCTCCAGGGATGGCGACTCCACCACTTCCCTGGGCAGACCACTCCACTGAGGAATCACTCTCTCTGTGAAAAAGGTCTTCCTAACATCCAATCTAAACCTCCCATTGTGTAGCTTAAGGCCATGTTCTCTTGTTCTGGTGCTGTCAGCCTGAGAGAAGAGATTCACACCCACCTGACTGCAACCTCCCTTCAGGTAGTAGTAAACAGAAATCAGGTCACCTCTGAGCCTCCTCTTCTCCAGGCTGAACAACCCCAGCTCCTGCCGTCACTCCTCATAGGGCTTGTTCTCCAGTCCTTTCACAATCCTCATCGCCCTTCTCTGGACCCTCTTGAGCAGCTCAACATCTTTCTTAAACTGGTGAACCAGAGAACCAGAGTGAAAAGTTGTTTTTGCAAGGGAGAAAAATACAACTGCATATTACTTTAAGATTTTGGATTAGGAGGGTCCTTCCCTCCTTCCTTCTCTTCTTGTCAAAAGTAAAAGCTAGTTTTTCACAAAAGCCCCCTATGTGTGGGTTTGCAAGAATGTGCTCTATAGGGACACATGGACATGAATGGAGAAAGTTACTGAAAACTGTCACCTGAAGGTAGGCAACGAAGCTGAGAAGAGCATGTGAGGGTCTCCCAAGAGCTGCTAAACTCTTTTGACCAATCTCATCCAAGCCCATGAGAATGGATAAATTCGTAACACCACAAGTTAGTAGAATGTGAGAGTAGTTGCCCATGGGCACTGGCCTCAGCAGTGACTGAGGTGTCTCAAAGGAGGAAGCAGGCACCCTGCAGAGGCTGTGGTCAGGCTCACACCTGCCCCATGGGGCTGGGACCCTCGAAGGGTGGCAAACCAGGTCTCACTCTGCAGCCCTCTGAGCTCAGAGTGGGTGTGTGACCAGGGTGGTTGATGGACAGTTTTAAGAGGCTGCCTCTGTTAAGACTAATGGCTTCAGTAATAAAAGGTCTTCTAGTAGATATGGGCTGTGATCTGTGTCTCCCCTCATTTGCCAACAGAGGAAAGGGAATTTTCAAAGTTTCCCAGCCTATGTTTTGGTAGAAATCATCTTTCCCCCCCACCCATATGCCAAAAATTGCACTTTTTTTCCTCAGTGTTTTCTTTTCCAGGCTGTCTTGACTACCATTTTGAGTTTTCAGTTATTTATGACTATTCTTATCTCTTTTTTGTTTCCCTCACTGGCAAAACTGTAGATGCAGGGAAGAGAACGTATCTTGTCAAAGCATTAAATGTTAATATTGTTTTTTGGGGATGAATAAAAAAAATATTGCTTTGATTTAAACAAAGAACACATCTGAAGAAGAACTAACACTTGCCAGCTAGCTCTGTTAGGAAATAATTGAGGTACCTTGTTGAGCACATAGGAACAAACCAACAGGAAACTCAATATGAGCCAGCAGTGTGCCCAGGTGGCTAAGAAGGCCAATGGCATCCTGGCCTGTATCAGGAACAGTGTGGTCAGTCAGACTAGGGAAGTTATCCTTCAACTGTACTCGGCGCTGGTCAGACCACATCTTGAGTCCTGTGTCCAGTTCTGGACTCCCCAGTTTAAGAAGGATGTTGAGCTGCTTGAGAGGGTCCAGAGAAGGGTGACAAGGATGGTGAAGGGACCGGAGGACAAGCCCTACAGGAACTGGGGTTGTTCATCGTGGAGAAGAGGAGGCTCAGAGGCGACCTAACTGCTGTTTACAACTACTCGAGGGGAGGTTGCCGTCAGATGGATGAGGATCTCTCCTCTCAGGCTGACGACACCAGAACGAGAGGACATGGCCTTAAGCTATGCCAGGGGAGGTTTACACTGAATGTTAGGAAGTGGTATTTCACAGAGTGAGTGATCACTCATTGGAATGGTCTGCCCAGGGAGGTGGTGGAGTCGCCATCCCTGGAGGTGTTTAAGAGTAGACTGGATGAGGCAATTAGTGCCACGGTTTAGACAATGAGTTGGTGTTGGGTTACAGGTTGGACCTGATGATCTCCAAGGTCTCCTCCAACCTTGCAAATACTGTGATACTGTGATACAGCTGTGGAACTACCCACATGTTATGAGTTGAAGAGGGCGGCAAATGGACTATAAAAGCAATGATCTTCTTTCCTTAAAATTCACAAGCACTTTCTGACTAGAAATAAGCTTAGGTTAGTCTATTAGGAAATGAATAAATAGTAAGATCACTTCAGAGGCTTTTTGTAAAATTGAGTCTTCAGCAATCCTAAATATAAATCCACATTTCTTGGTACAAATCTTGTCCTGCTCACTCTATCTATGGTTAGAGTTTGTCTGTATATGGGAATTCAGCTACAAGATAAAATAGTCCTTTATATAAATATCTTATGAGTCAGTCCCAGCTGTAACTCCAAAGTGATGAATCCGTTAAGTGAATGCTGTTAAGAGAAATGCAAAATGAGCTATGATTTCTTCACAAGAAAATGCTTTTATGGCATTTAATAAAAGAAAAACCTTTTAGAAAGGCAACATTGAACCTCATGTCATGCTGCACAAATGACTTTTTGAAAAGTAACAGGGTTAAAATAAGATAGAGATATGAATCAACATGTCTGGTATAGCTACCTTGATAGGTTTACATCAGCCACACTGGGGTATCCTATGATGCTTCAGTAGATCAACTCTTACAATCTTTTCATTATAAGAGAAATGGATCTTCTATGAATATGAGAAATCATTTACGCGATGCATAATGTGTTTCTGTCTGGAGATAAATCTTTGTATCATTAGCTCATCAAACCCTGTATGTTATTTTATTATTAAAATTTGTTGAATTATTAATATAATTTTAATTGGTTGAACTAAGGTTTATAATGTTATAACTTTGATTTCTACTTCTTCTCACTATGAATTTTTAAAAAATTTAAATTAAAAGATATACCATATATCTAAGTTTCTTTTTTAATCAATGGTATTTCCTAGAAATACATGTAAGCTATGCATTTTTTTTTCTTTTTTGTCACAAACCAGTTAATTTCTTTGTAGCTTCATCAAAACTGGACTGCCTGGGGAGCAAGCCAATTTCATCAGCATTTAAAAAGGTCATTCTTTTAAATTTTAAAATATACTGAGTAACATTTTTTACAAGCCATATGTTAAAATAGAATCATGTTCTGATAATTTGTCATCATGTACACTGGCTTCATGGGATTATAATTTTATTGCTCTTCAATGGTTTTATTTCACATGTGTCACTTTATAACCAAAGGGTGATTCCTAGCTACGCAAATCTAAGTCAGGGAAGAGATGCTATGTTTCAGGCGTATAAAGCCAACTTGGAAAAGAGGCACCATCAGCAACAAATATTGCTTCAGTTTCATGGACTACTTTAGATGTTCTTGCATGTTTCCATTGAATTGTCTTCTAAACTGCTAACCGCCTAAAACTTATAACAGAGCCTTGTTCCTCTCTGGTCACATCTGGCCTGCGTTGCTAACAACAGCAAAAAGTCTATAAGCATTCCCTTTTGACCTGATGGCTTTATATAACTGTCTTGGTTTCAGTGACCAAACCACAACAATAACTAAATTGGTGCTGAGAAAAGGTGTGTGGCTGATGGAGCTCCTATGCTGGTACAGATTAGGCTCACACTTTAATGTCAAGAAGCATTGTACAGAGGAAAGTTCTGTCCATGCAAACCACACTGACTAGAAGCTTCCCAAGCTGCCAGCACCACAGTGGTGTGGACCAGTGGTCATTCAACAGAAAGGAAGTAAGGTAAAGAAAAGGGTGGCATTAATGGAAAGGAAGGGAACTAGAAGGCTTAAACACGCGGTTTTGGGGGAGAAAGCAGGAAACCTGAAGTCCTACTACATTTTCCAGGATAAAAAATGAGGAACACACCAAATTTAACACAATTTCCTTCTTCAGAAGTGGAAACTAGATAGAAAATCATGCAGACAAGGGAAATGGCCACAAAACCCAAGACTCTAGACCAGATGTGAACACAACAGAAACAAGAGATGTGAGCATAGACAATACCAATGAAGACTGGCCTCTGTGCTAGAAGGCTAAGTGAGAAGCTGAGCATTGTGTGTGGATCAGCTGCCCATTGTGTTGTGTGAGGGTCAGCACAGTGAGTGACTCAGACTGACCTGCTCAGTGGCTTAATTGCACCTGTACATGCAAATGGAACCAGAAGTCTCAGGAGTGATGTGAGGAGTGGTGTAGCATGTCTGGGCTAGTTAGTAACCCTCAGGCAGCAGGGAACGGATAAAGAATTAGGAAGTATGGCTGTCTGAGTCACAGTTTGTGCCACTGTGGGGCAGTTTTCAAAAGCTTTTGCATTTCATGGCTGTGACATCAAATCCTTTACATGAAAGATGTAATAATACTAGGAAACAATGTCAAAAGTGTAGTTAGCTTCTTTGATGTTGTTTACATCTGAAGATAAGCACTGCCAACCCAACTGGCAGTGGTCAACTTTCCAAAGAGCATTGTCGATGTTCTTTGAAATGCCACTTTCAGAAAATATGACCTGTGTTCCCAGAACTGTTCAACTGGAGAGAAACGATTTCCAATTTTTTTCTTGCATATTAAATGAGTGTCTCTTTGGTCAGTGTCATGCCGTAGTCTAAGAGATGAAAAGTGAGAATTCAATAGTCATGGTTCTTCTAGGATGAAAACCTAGACACTGTAAATATGGCTGCTTAAATTTAAAGCATCTAAGCTTTAAGTTGCAGAGCTCAGGTAGTTGATAGTAGGGAAACGAATGTGGGGAAGGGCTTTTCCTTTCTACCTACCCAAAATGCATAAGGGGAATCACAGAATCACAGAATATTATGAGTTGGAAGGGACCCACAAGGATCATCTANACGCCAAGCTGCCACAGAAAATTTGCTATGTGCTTTATTTGATGTGCTAAATTATGAATGACATAGGTCTGGGAACGTTAAGTGTTTTCTGGGAACAGCTCTGATTGAAAAACACATAATTCACATAATAGAAACAATGGATTCTTTATGGAGGTCTGAGGACCTTGAAGACTTATGGCATCAATGAGAATGAAGGCAATGAGGATCACAAGTATACACCTAAAAATAAACAGATCTTGTAAGAAGAAGGTAATTGAGACAAATTCTGTAAAGGATACAAATAATTATCATGTTGAGCTACTCAGTGCAGGCTTATGAGTTGAGAGTCAATATGAGAATGCTGTATGCTCAAGTGCATCTCTGGTCTCAGTCCCAACATAGACATTTCACCCCTTTTCCTTTTCTCCCCACAGGATGATGTCCTTAAGGATCTCTGTTTCAGAGGTCTCAAACCTCCTTTATGCATCCTAATTCATGCAACTTAGCAAGGGAAGTTAAGAATTACAGTGTCAGATGTGTTTTTTGCAGTTTACCTCATTCTGCTTGAAGCTAATGAAGAAGAGAAACAATGAACAGGTGGGCACATAAAGCTCTCACAGTAACATGGCTTATGCATTAAGTGTCCCTAAGACTTTAGTTCTACTTCCAGGCATCCTGAGAGGAATCTTTGCAGCTGCTTGCATTCATGTAGGGAAAGAAAAGGTTTCAGAGCAGCAGACAATGGAAAAGTAATAAAAAAATTAAATTAGATAAAATTAGTTTAAATAATGAGAAAGAATATATAGAAGATGACCTCAGAGGCAGGTGCCCTTTTGAGAAAGTAGCTTTATTAGATTTTGATTTAATTTACTAAAGCTAGGTTGATGGTGTCCTTTTTTAATGCTATGTGGAACATTATCTCTTACTTCTGTTGGTGGACAATGACCAAAAGCCGTGCCTCTAAAATTGAGTGTGGCAAGAGGGAGGAACTTAAATTTTTGTTGTGTTTTTCACATTTCCTTATATTAGCCCTATTTGGCAGTTGATACCTGATAAATAGATTTACGAGATAAAAGCTCTGAAGTCTTCCAATTTTGCGATACCTTGTGGCAGCTAACTTGGACATCATTTCAATAACAAAATGAGACTTAGATTTGGCATCTAAATGAGCCCAGGAGGGGAAGTGGGTTGGGGAAGTGGGGAGGAATTAAGAAATTACAATTTTAGTAGCTACTTTAGTTAAAGGTTTTCAGGTGTTACTAGCTTACTAATATATGTTTTAACTTCCTAACTCTTTCAAATGAAATAAAAAAAAATATTACAAGTTCTTTCTATGCCTAGATCAAGGATAATCTAAACATTCTTGTTATCAGACCACATTTCTTATGCTGGCTTAACTCATCTTCTTTTCAAAGTATGTTTCAAGAAGGAAGAAATAGGACCTTTATTACTAAACCAAATCCTTCACATTTACAAATAGCAATATGTCTATACCAGCTCCGGACACAATGCAGCAGGGGCTCTGCCTATTTTTTTCTCTTTGGTCTCTCATCAGAGTTCTAATGTCATTTTATCTCTTTATAATAAAGGGTTTATGAAGATACTTGTAAATGAAGCAAACTCCAATTTTCCCATATGTGCAGGGCTTTCTACATCGCTCCATGACTCCATGAGATTTTGTGAATAATGCAAAGGGAGATGAGCATAAACCAGAATAGGAAACTATTGAATCAATCTGTTCTATTAATTTTTTTCTGTGTCATCCCAATATGTTCCAGAGGTAGTTAGATCCTAGATGTCTAGATATCTAGACAAGCCTTTTACTTCCTGTGGTTTCCTTTTCAGAAGAGCTTCTCTAGCCTCTACCCTTGCAGAATGTAAAGTATGGAAAAACTCAGACTGTTCTGAGACATGATTCAGAATGTGTTAGGAATATTTTTTTTAAAAAAGGGACCCTAGGTTATTTATTAAAGAGCACAACTGTCTGCTGTTTTGCCTAGTTAACCACAGCAGTATGTATTTTCATCCTTGCCAGCTGTCATCC
Source organism: Pitta sordida (assembly GCA_013390025.1). Taxonomy (NCBI): domain Eukaryota; kingdom Metazoa; phylum Chordata; class Aves; order Passeriformes; family Pittidae; genus Pitta; species Pitta sordida. Next base: position 18,915 of record WEKX01012752.1, read on the forward strand.
AAGTTGCATTCTTTCTAGAACTTCATTAAAACCTAATACGTATTGGAGGCAGGATTAATAATTATAATCAGTAACTTATTCACTTTTAAATTACTTCTGCAAGCCTTATCTTGACATCATTCAATATGAAAATGAGCTTTAGTTGAAGAACTAATAGGAGAATTTCTGCAGCTGCTCCAACATCTAAACTTTTATTAATTTTGGTTAAGGTGATTTCTGTGTTTCTTGATTTTGCCACTCTAGTTATGACTTCAGATGAGCAAATGGTTTTAAAGCAAATTACTTTAATTCTGGTTTTAATGTTTTTTTGCTTTATCTTTTAAATGAAAATCAGCACACCACTGTCACTGAGCAGTAATTTTTTTTTATTTAAAAATCAGTAGCAAAATGGCTGAGATCTTTCCACAGAGCATGATTAGGCCATTATTCTAAGATATCTTCTGCTCTTAACTAAAGATCTAAGATGTGTCACAGATACATTGTCAGTCTTTCTTGTACTTTATTATTTACAATATGTTCTCATTCATTTACAGTTCAAAAGTACACCACTATGTGTTTTAATTTATTAAAGAGTACATTGTTACCTCTAAGGTTCAAGCTTCAAGTACAAAGTAAAGCTTTTAACTGAAAAATCTTAGGTGACCTCTTTGTACAGTAGAAGTGGCTACACAAAAATCAGCATGTTAGTTATAGCTGTAAGAGTGGTGAATTGCCAAGATCAGACCTGAAACGAATAATTTGGTGGGGGAAAAACACAAGAAGATGTGAACAACTGAGAGTAAATACTTTTCCCTTTGGGGGTTCTTTAGACAGTTGTTCTAGATTAGCAGGTTGTTCAGCACTAACATCTACTAGATAATCATATGAAGATAAAGAGATGAAGAAAGAAATTATGTGTGTTTTATTTAGTACCTTCCATTCTAAGGCAAGATTGAGTTTATTTTGCCTTCGTCAACTTTATTGGAGTTAATTTTTCATTGGAATTTATTGTTTAATTTTTTATTGGAATGGCAAAAATAGGATCCATTATAGACTCTTCCCCCCCCCCCCC
>WEKX01012752.1:25374-47967 GCA_013390025.1 Pitta sordida
TCTTTCTTCGGAGCAAATGACTTCGAACCACCAATCCCAAGACCCCCTCGGGGTTCCACCGGTTAAACCGGTTCAGCAGGTAGGGGGATTTCCGGGAACTCGGGAAGCAAGGAGGGGGGCAGGGTGAAAGAAAAAAGGATTAAACTTTTGCTTTGTAGACACATAAAACAAAACCTTCTAAAAACTAACCTATGACATTAGGTCTTTTATTCTTTCCTGCCAAGATAGATTTAGTCCAGGTACAGTCTTTTTGTTTTATTACACCAAGCATGCTGAGGTCTTGTCTTGACCCTTGACTAAAGCTCCTTGTGGGCATGGTTACACAAACCCCAAAAATTATTTCAGAAAAGCAAACTTGGCACCTTCTTGTTAAGCTTTTCATTGTGCTTCCAGTCTAAAACAGGGTAACAGGCCAAGGTTTCTGAATGTCAGACCATTTTACGTATCACCAAATTCACATCACACTTATATGCTCCCTCTTCCTCCCCACCCCGCCCCAATCCCTGTTACTTTCTCATAAAATCTTGCTATACTTGATGGAGACAGTAGGATTCCTCCCACAGTTGCTTCTGCCGAATGTCAGTACCTTAGGCATCTACTGAGCAGGCTGGTCAAAGCTCCTTTTCTCCCATTCAGTTATCTTTTTCTTTCTCACATAAGGAATTCCATCAGGAGATACCAGGCTGGTAGGACAGATAATGGAAGACAGCACTCACACACCTGAAAATATCCACTTGCTTTAGTAACCTAAAGGAATCCCAGGACCTCAGTGCATGTTCACCTTATCCATGATACCCAACAAGGCATTACATTTGCAGGCCACCAGTGCATGACCCTGCAGCTCTTTCATCTTGGAACAACAGGAAAATACTGACATTTGGTAACTTCTTTTCATATGTATATGTAGTTATGGATTTGGCTAACATTTTCTTATGAGAATATGGTCTGTTCTCCATTGTCTTCCTTCCTTTTTTCAGGTAAGAAATGTCACTCTTCTAGTCCTAGAGAAATTGGCACTGGGCTAGAACTGTTCAAATATGCAAGATCATCTGGTGTTCCAACTCATACTCTTCATTCACATACTCTTCATTCTTTCACTATACGCAGCATCAAGGGAGAATAACAGACTTCTTCCCTTTCCCACTAGAGGCAAGGTGAAATTTTAAAAAAGGCTTGATCTATTTGCCTCCATTGCTCTTGGTACTTGGGAACTTCTTTCTGATACTCTCTTTGTGGAATAGCCAAAAAGGTCTACCATGAGGTATGATGGATAGTTCAGCCTCATCAACTCCTCTAAACACTACTCCTAGCATGGAAGAGGAAGAGATTAAGAGGATTTCAGAACTAGCTGTCTCCAAGAGTAGCAAGAGTCTGAAGGTATAAACATTTAATTTACAGTACAACTTGTAAGCAAGAAGCCTAAACTGAACTTTAAGGTGAGTATCTAAGCTCCAGTGCAACAAAATGGTATTTAGAAGCTCTATTCAATTGCTTACACATAGATAGCAATCACTGTCCCTTTGACACCTGTTACTCCATAAGGGCCTGGGTCTCCCAAGACCCATAATCGTATTGTTCATACCTTATGTTGCACGATATCCAAGGATCATCTCTGATGGCTCTAGATGTCTAAATTTCAGCAGCTAAATCAAATTCCAGATCTTCACAGACCGTAATGGATATAACCATCTAGTTGGCAAGTAGAAGTCTACAGTTATTTTTCTGCAGACTCAGTCTCACTAAAGCGTAGCTACCGTCTTTGTATTTTCTAGCCTATATGGGAACTATGCAGGCTCTTTGTTTTTGAAGACAGAGGATTTTATGGTTGATGTGTAAACAGTTAACCTTACCTAATTTGCTTTTACAGTCAATGAATATCAAAACTTTGGGCTGAGCGGGTTATTTTTCCCACTGTGATAAAATGCTTACACCTGGTCCAGTGTAAGTTAATGACAGGCCATTTGTAAACTAATTGAGGTGTTAAAAATATTAATTTATAATTTGTCTAATTAGGCCTAAATATATGTTTTAGACTTTTTAAGGCTCTTATACATTCACTTGAGAAGAAAAAGACTTCCTCTGTCGATTTTGTTGCTGTTGGTTTTGTGTTTGTGTTGTTTGGTTGGTTGTTGTTGTGGGGTTTTTTTCCCATATTATGTCAACTCTTGTTTCAAAAGGCTAACCTTTCCATGACTTTGACTTTTCATAAAGAGGAATTATGAATAAATTCTTTCTCAGGTATTTCTTAGCAGACCTTCCCCGTCTTCAAGGGCATTAAGTTACCACACAGGCAAGGTATGTACTATTTGTTTTCTATGTTGAGACATGAAGCTTCTGCATCTGTTATACTTTTGATAAATCTTATAATTACTATCAGAACCAGCCCTGCTGGGTTCTGTAGCCACAGTTCCTGACAACTGAAAGATGGTGAGATGCTAAGGAGAAGTTTTACTCTCATTTAGAAAAATTTAGCCTGAGGGATGTATATAAACCATTTACTTGGGTGGCACGCTGGTAAATGACTTTCTGTTTTCTACAGATCACAGACTGTTCCCAGCTATATATTGTTGGCTCTTGTGGTCAAGAGAAGGTAGACACAGACCTCAGATATTTTTGGAAAACTCTAGATCAATTTTATGTTTGTAAGGAGTCGTGTCATATTAGCTACCATGAATAGCACTAGGGCTGTTGTGAACTCCCAGCCAGCTGGCTGCAAGGTGGCTGAGCCAGCTTGTCATCCCAGCAGCCTGTGGAGCATCTACACACCAGGAAGAACAGTCCATTAACTTAACAGGTAGCACAGCCAAGGGGATGGAACAAGAGACCATCTACTTCTTATCATTAAGTATCACTTCTGCAAACTTTGCCTCACTCTTTCTAACTTTTCTTACATTCTATCTATTGAGTTTTGCTTCTTTTTATTTTTGCAATCTTGGGTGCTCAGACGTAGGAACTCTCCAAAGTTCTGCAAAGTCCATGGGCCACTTCTTACAATACAGTGTTTCATTCCAGGGTGTTACTCTTCATCTCTGTAAAAAAGTATAATGATGTTTAAATATCATGTAGACAAAGATCTACATGCGAGGCGAGGAAGCTACTTTACTGTCCCATTTCTACAACCTGTTTTCTCCTTCCACTTTCTTCTTCTCAGCATCTCCTTTCTATTAGTACCGCATCATATTTTCCCTCATTTATTCATGTTCTTTTTCCTATCTTCCAGTATCCAAACAGTCCATGGAGAATCTAAAGGGGAGAGGGACAGCATGGGCACCAGCTTCCAGCTCTTCCGGTGCTACCACTGCCACGTGTGTGTACAACCACTCTGGGCAGCCCTTAAGCAGGTGAAGGGGCAGGGCTCCCTGTGTGGGCCTATGAAGAGCAAAGACTGGCGCTGTTCAGGAACTAGTCCGTCTGCCCGTGGACCTGTCAGCTCGGCTGTGCACCAAGTGCCTTGCGGGACTATGTTAGCACTGCCTCTCTGGCTATTTGTGGTACTTGGGAACCCCAGTTCTGGCCCAGAACTCCATCGTTCATGGCATTATTTCAACATAAGACAGACGTGCTTGACTCTGCTGGGGCAACTCCCAAACCTCACCAGAACTCTTTAGGTCTGATGCCAGCAGGGACAGCATTCAGAAAGAAACACCCCTCTCAAGTTGATTTAGTCAGCTCGCAGCTGCGTTGATATTCCTGTCCGTTGAGACCATGGCATGACCAAGACGGGCAAGAGGCAGACTTGGGGGAGGGACAGACTTCCGAAGCCAGGGCGCTTCGGGGCAGGACGGTCAGGGTGCGCGCTCCGCGGCCGGCTCCGGGGCAGCCCGAGCGNCACCCGCGGCCGGCAGCGCTCTCTGCGCCTCAGCCGGGCTTCGCCGGGTGCTGGCGGTGCGCTCTCCCGCCGCGGGGCTGCACAATGGCAGTCGTTCAGTAGGATGGATCCTGTCGTGGCTTTTGTTCTGCAGATCCACCCATCCTCCTAGCAGTCAAGTACCAGGCTATGGTTTTCTCTCGGGGGATCTTTCTTCCGCGTTTTGCTGGTGTCTCCGATGAGGTTTTGGCCTCGGCTGGGATTTCACTACCTTACTTTTCGTTTGGCTTCATGCTGAAAAAAGGGATTTCTTATATTTGCTCTCCACGCTTTTGGTTATAATCCAGTGTTGGTCTAGGGTGAATAACCATTCAGCCTGGCTGAAAAAAAAGCATCCGTTGAAAAGTCTCAAAGAAATATACCACGTGAGGGAAAAAAACTGGGAGAAGATCGGAATATAATCGTTTTTTCTATGATAAAACTGGTGCCCCTCTTCAGGAGAACTGGTCTCAATTTATTATTATGCAACCACAAGGATCTCTTCTTTCTCAGGGTGTATAAGCTGCTGGATTGCTTTTCGCCCAAATCAATGTGGTTTCTTTGGAACATTTTCAGCAAAGGATCGCATATGCTGCAGTGTCTTTGTGGCAAGAGTCTTAAGAAAAACAAGAACCCAACTGGTAAGCAATCCATTGCAATGCATTGTTTTTATTCTATGCTACCCTGTCTGTTGCTCGCCGAGGTAGATCTGCAATCCGGATGAGGGGAGAAGGGGGGATATATAAAGGCCAGCACGGACATGCATGTACGTACGTGTATGAATAAGCAAGGAGCGGTTTGAATTAGCTTCAGCCACTGTCACCACCGAAAAGGGGAAAACAAAAAATAATCAAAGCGACTCTAGCCCAGCCGGCATCTCCTAGTTCCTATGTGCTATTTCCAAGGAGGAAACTTTTATATCACTATGCTTATTGAGGGGAAGCCAATAGAGTCCCCCACTCCTGACCCCGATACTAGCCCCCTCCAGTCAATTTTTGGAAGAGAAGACTGGCTCTCCTGTGCTGGTATTAGCCGGCCCTGCCTGCGGTGGGCGAGTCTGTCGGGGCTCGGGTCCTGCACAGCACTTTCTGAATAGCTTGCAGTATGGCACCCCTCACGCACGCCCACCCACTCACCCACCCAGCTCCTCGCTCAGCTTTCTAAAGTCAAGCCCGACACCTCCTGCCCCCGGCCTGGGGGCTCCACCTGATCACTCGCCCCCCGGCACTCTAGGCCGGAAGGGTGGAAGTGGGTGAGGGGAGTGGGCACTTTCTTGGGGCTTGTGTCCAAATGGCAACTCAGTCTGCTATGCCGAGCGGCAGCACAGCCAGGTTGCCTGCGCCGCTCCTCCGCCTCTCCCTGCCGGGATGACCCCTCTGTACACACGCCGGTGTCTCTACGTCCATCTCCAAGTCTCCCTGGCAGCCAGGATCATGCGCTTCGGTTTAGCCCGTCTCTGAGGGGGAAACTTGCAGTACATTACATAAGAAATGCAAATGCAGGTGTTCTGGGCCGCCTGGTCCCCGGGGGTCACGCTGTTGCTGTTGCATCCCTCTTGCTCGGGGCGTCCGTGCGGCCAAGCCCGAGGCTTGTCTAGTAAGGTGGGCGAGGAGGGATGCTTGGCGGGCGGGGGAGCCGTGAGCTTTTCAGGGGCAATACTGGCCTTCCTCACCGGCCTCTGGTCCTCCCTCCCCCGCCGTGCTCGCTCCCCCCGGCCGGCAGGTTGTCTGCAAGCTGCACTTACGCGCCTGGGGAGGGGAGAGCCGCCGGAGCCCAGGCTGTGAGGGGAGGGATGCCGTGTGTGCGCGCTGGTGCGTGTGTGCCGGCTGCCCTGCAGTGGCAGCTCCCGAGCAAGAGACTCCTGACGCTGGCACTGCAGTGTAGTAGATCATACACTCTCGTTGCCTCTCTTGACACCATAACATCAACAAGCAGCAGCCCTGGCAGCCCGCACCCCTTTCCTTCCCTGGGTGCTGACTCCTGCTTTGTACAGTCCAGGTCCGGTGCAGAGAGTCGAGGTGGGCACCTCAGCGAATTTACCCCTCCCCGCCCCCGGCTTCCGTTTGCCAGCTCGTCTCGTCTCTTTCCCCCCAGCCGCTGCCGCAGCGGCGAAAAGCAGCCACTTCTCAGCATACCAAAGAGGCCGAAATGCCCCGCCGGAGGCTGGGCTCAGGCTCCCGCAAAGCGCCCTTTGCTTCGCTCGCCCCTTGGCGCTGCAGCCAGCCTGGGACCGCTTCCCTACCGTGGGCCCCCCGGGGCGGGATGGAGCAGACAGGGGTAGAGCAGCCGGCCGCTTTCTTGCAGCCCCTGGGGACACCCCTCTCCCCCTGCCACGCACGCAGGGTCGTCACCCCGGGGAGAGAGCAGAGCCCTTGCGTGGCCCTGCCAGCCCTGCCCACTGCCGTCGCCCCTCAGACCCCGAAGGGGCCGGCTCCAGTGCCATGGAGCTCTAGGCAAGAGAAGATTCTCCGGAGGAATGGAGTTTGGAGGTGGGGGGGCTGGTGGTTTCTAGACCGTACAGTTCGCATACCGGTGAGAGAGGTGTGTAACTTCCTCACGCTCCTGCTCTCCTCGAGGGACCCATGTCCTTTCCTTGCAAAAGGGAAGCTGTCAAGGCATCGGTCCCTATATCCGAACCGTTTACCTCGGAGTGCCAGGGTGCCGCAGCACAGCTTTCCACCTCCCCGGGGACTTTGCCGCACTTTCCTACTCCCTCTGCACGGGACGAGTGGATGTGGTTGGCAGGAGTGGCACTGCACCCCGCCGCCACCCTGCCCTGCGGAGGGCTGAACTGGCCTGAGGAGGGCTGGCCCCCTCTTCTGAAGGTGTGGGGAGAGCACATATAAGCAAGCTATGAGGTGGACGGGACGAGTGGGATGGTGACGCGGAGTGGGGGTCTGCCGGGTCCCTGCCCCTCCGGCCAGGTCCGCGCTCTCGCTCCCAGCCCACACAGTTTGCGCTGCTGATCCCGGCGGAGCAGCCGGGACGCTGAGCCGTTCCCGGGAGCGCCGAACTGCGGTTATCTGTTTGAGGAGGATAATAATCCGTTTGGCCAGATTAGCTGGTAGCTCGGTCACAGGCGCTGCTACTTTGAAGGCAGATCGTCTCCACCCGGGCTGGGGTAGCCCGCGGGAGCACAGAGAACCGGTGCCGTGATGCTCGACCTCCTCGGTGCCCCCGCGGGCATCCTGGCCCGCAGGAGCTGGAGATCCCCATCCCCGCTGCGGCACGGGGCTCCGACACCGCCCCCAAGCATCCTCTGGGCCCGTTTGTCCGCCAAACTTTTCAGGGCTTTTTAGTCTCAAAAGGCATCACATGAGCGAGCAGCTGCCGCTGATCCAACCGTGCGGAAAATCCAGCAGGTTAGGCAGCTAACGCTGGCTGTAACTGCAGTGTAGTTAGTTATTTTTGGCCTGCTGCACTTTTTTTATCCCTTTCAAGAGCTGGTCTGTTTCCAGAAACGGGACTGGGTAGCTCCTTGCCAAATGTTCTATGCTTTGCATTTCCTTCCCACCGCTGGCTGCAGCCCTCCATACGTGTGATGACCCCCCTCTTCGGCTCCCCTGCCATCCCTGGGGGCCTCAATTCCCCCTGCCGGGAATACCGTCATTGGTCGGGGTTCTAGAGTAGGGGGGCGAGTGGAGCTGGGAGAGATGGGGTGTCTGACAGGCTGTGTGCATCAGGAGGTTTGTTTTATCCATCATAGAAATGTAGGTGGCTGAAGCCCCTTGTTTTTTAATTTGAAACCCTGGATAGAGGTTCTGCCTTTAATTGCTAGAAATATTTACCTCTTTGCATTTCTTTGTAAGGACAAAAACTTTGGCTGTGTTTTCAGCTGCTGATTTTTTGAGTGTTTCTGAGTTTAATGATAACAAAAGTAATGAAGAACCATATATCTGCAGTATCCAGCATGAAAATGTTTGCAGTGTGTCAGGCTCCCTGGGCCTCACTTGTTTCTGTAATTACGTATTGCTATCTAACTGTAGCTTTCCTTCTTCTTATATACGCAGAGAGGACTTCAAAGTGCAAGGCAAAAGATACATATTGTCTCAAAGAGTTAAATGTTGCTCCAAACCGTAAGCCTTGAGCCAGGACTATCCTGGCGTCTTCCCTGCCACCACCTCCAGGATCTAAACTGGCTGTGTTCAGTTAGGGAATGGCTAAGTCATAGGGAGGATTTGGGGGAAAATGAGGAAGGAGGTTGTCTGTGGGTAATTTTTGAAGCAAATCCGGCACATGAGTAAATGATTTTTCCCAAATGACAGATGTTTGGGTGCTTATGGGAGATGTGTCAGTTGGCTGGAGTAGTAGGTGCCCCCCGCAGTAGGAATTGCTATCATGTTTCACTGCTGGTGGCAACCCAACAGACAAGTGGATGGATCAGGTTTCCTCTCCATTTACCTCCAAGGAGAGGCATCTCTCCAATGCAGTCAGGGCTGTTGACGGGAGAGTAGATGGACATTGGCATTACTATAAATATGTTGCTGATAGAGGAATTTAGTTTAAGAAATAAGTATCAATCTCAAATCAATCTCAAATACAAAACCTATTTAAAAATAATTATATTTGAAATACAGGCTGGGGCTGAACTGGAATCTCTGCATAGTCCCTTCTTAATACCTAACACAGTGCCTTGTTAATTGCCTTCTCTGTAAAATAGCTACTGTTATTTCATGATTGGTAATATTTTTGAAAAAGTTTCTAAGCACAGCCATGCAGGGATCTGTTTGAAATGGAAGCTTTGTCTGACTTCTAAAATAATTTGACCTCCCCATTGCTTTTCTTACTCATAGAAGACAACACTCTCACCAAAAGACAAAGGATATTTTTCCTCAGTAAGACCTGCAGGATCAGGTCCTTGAAGTTTCTTTGACAGAGATCTGAAAAGCAGCTCTTACTCTTTAAATACTGTGATTCCTATAACAGTAATTGAGCCATGCTCTATTTCTCTGCTCCAATGTAAAATTGCCTAGATACATGTATTTCACCTTCTGAAGTTTTGTTCTCTATGGAACACATTTCCTGAATTTTTACAAATTTAATTATTCTTGATCAAATTAAATTGCATATTCTACTTATTAAGGAGCGAAATTTATGCCTGCTCATGCATCTCCCTATTGTGATAAAATGTTTGCACCTAATTCAATGTCTGCTAATGATAGGCCATTTATAAATGACTTCAAATATAAAAAGGATGACTTAGGCTTAAAGAAAATACAAAAAATGTATTTACAGATATCATGGGTTTAAATATTTATGTGTATGTAGTGTTCATTTGAGTTTGATGTTTATTTATTCTACGTAACCTTCTTGGATTTTGTTAAGTATATTAATTTTAAGCTAAAAATCCTATTGACTTCAAATCTAGATAGGGAGTGATTTAGACATTTAGAATTTGCCTCTTCATAAAACTTCCCTTTGGTAAATGCCTGTATAAATATAATCTAGAAAGGAGATAGTTGCTTGAAATTGGAAACCAGTTTTTCAAGAGGACTTCATAAATCTAAAGAAATAGGAATCAGGGCATTACACTGACTCTGCGGCGGCATTTTGTAGCTGCTGGGATCACTACTGAAGTTTTCATAGAACTATTAAACATGTAGGATGAAACACAGAGTCTGGAATGTGATTGGATAAATGAAGTGATTGTGTGCAAATTAATCTCTGCTGAATATTTACAGATGTTTATCAAATGTGCCTATGAGCAGCGAGTCCTGTTGGAGCATGTTTCATTCAGACAAGGATGATCTTACTACTTTTGGGGCAGTGATTCATTTCTATACCTAATTCTGTTTTTGATGGCTTTTGGGATTTTGGACACACTGTTATTTTCCTATGTCTTGCTTTCCTGTGTGTTAGGAATCGCAGGCAATGTCTGAACATTACACAATTGTGCTGTCGGACCTTTTGTTTGTTTTTCACATTTCAGTGAATGATAGCTTTTCAAAGAGAAATTGCTAGTTTACTGAACAACTTACTGAGTAATGAAACATTAAATGATCTTCAAGTTTTACAGTCTCTGTTGTGAAAAATAATCCCTGAGGTGTAGACTGAGGCTTGATGTACAATTAATGTACCTGGGAGCTGTTTGCCACTATACAGAACGCATGTCTGTGTCTAGACAGTACAAAACCAGTGTACCTGGAAATAAACTTTGCAGAACCATGGCCAACTTTAGTTCAGAAAGAGCCTGCTTCTTTCTGAAGCAACAAATGAAGCAATTTGGAACCAAACATTTTTATTGGACATCATATAATATATATTTAGACTAACTATTAAAAAATATTTATTGTGTTCTTGAAGTGGATCCTTAGAGGTTCTGAGCCATCAGAAGTACTGAAAATAATAATTTTAAAGGAAACTGGTGGTGTTTGGCACTATGATGGACTGAAAGCACAGCAAGCACAATGTAAGTAATGTATTCTTTTTAATATACTGTGCAGCAAAGGTAAATAGCGTGTGAATAACTCATGAGTTTGTTATTTAAAACAGAGCACACTGACTCTGAAGTACAACTTTTTGAGGGCAAAACCTCACCGAGTGAAAGGCTTTTAATAGATATATGATATGCAGATTTGGTGTATCTGTAGTGTATGCTGTTAGGAGCATTCACATTAAATATGTAATAACAAGGAAAGTGAATAGTTGCTGATGAAACAGCATTGAGAAGTCAGAATAATAGTATCTGTGGTAATATTAAATGCACAATTCAGATTAATAACACCTTCTGTAGTAAATTCAATCTTGTAGTTTAGGTAGCGCACTGTGGTGAACATAATACATACTTTAATATTTTTTGAGTTAATATTGAATGGTTGTGTGGGTCAAATGACAATAGATGACATGGAGTTGCTAGCAGAAATTGATAGTCTAATTTTAATGTTTGTACTTTGTGCTTTCACTCTGACACCTGCTTATTTTATTTTTAACTGGAAACAGCATGAGGAATTGGACTGAACAAGTTTAACATTTGCATACAGAAGGCTGTATCTTGGAAATTACTTGGCTTAATCTTTTTGTGACACTAAAGTGGATCTGGTCCCATCAGACAGTAGAATCAAACCAAGGTTAAACATTTTAATTCCATTGGAATTGTTTTGGCTTTTGCTCACAATGACACAATAAACTGTAATCCTCTATGAAAAAAATATTCCAAGGAGGTTCCCAAAAGGCCTGCATTTTACTGAACTGATAGAGGATAGACTTTGCTGTTCACTGAAAATTCATGAAGTCATGCCTGTGATTTTTGGGTATGGCTGTCATCTGGAAAGATAAGAGAATAGTGAAGATACAGAACATGCAGGATTTGTGCCGTAGCTCTTGACGATGTCCTGTCTCCATCTCTGGGCATTAGGTGATGTAAGAAAAAAGACAATCTAGGTTTGATCTTTCCCATAATATGTTCTTTCAGTTTTCAGCTGTCACTTTACTGTCTGAAGTCAGTGTTTGTATTTAAGCCACTGCATGTGGCCACCTCTGAAAGAGCTACACAACTTTACTTATCTAACAGCATTTCTATTTTGGGCATAAAAAAATGTTGCATGGCAGTGAGCTCCACATAACCTTGTTCTATATGGAAAGGATATGGAGGGGTTTGCACTTTCTGTGGTACTCCTTGGCTCTTCTCCTATTGAAAAACAGAGGCTAACACTGCTATTCCTGCTCTGTGTTGGTGATTACCAATTACGTATAGGGAGTTCTCAGATGAAAAGCACTTCTGTTATGGTGTCTTTTCCTTCCTTGAACTCTCCTGAAGTACTGGATATTTCTATCATCTCAATTCTCATGCAGTATAACTTGCCTTTAATGTGGATATAGGATATCTTTGGCTTTGGAGGACCAAAATGAAGCAGCAGCTGACACATGCCTTTGCATGTTTTGCTTTTGTCCGGCTAAAAGGAGTTAATTTCTATGGATTTTCTAGGCCTATGGGATAAGGAAGTATCTCCTGAAAAGGGCATGTTTTCAAAAAGTCCTTCCTCTTGAAGGAAGAAGTAGGATATTACTCCCTTGAAGAAGCTTTTAGAGAATTAAGCTTTAGTGTGACTGAATTTTGTATCATTGTTGAGTGGCTTGAACAGGAGAGAGCTTGCAGATATAAGCAAAGACTTCTGTTTACATATAAATCTCTTGGTTCTCACCAATGCTAGCAAAGGAACTATACAGGAATTTCATTGCCCTTTAATGAGGTTTGAGCTGAAAATGTTATTTAAAGAAGGCAAGTTTGCCAGACTTCTTACTCTTTCAGTAAATGTATTTCTAGGCATGTCCTGCTGCTTTCAAGCAGATTAAACAGTTCCCAGTTCGTGCTTGTCATTAGAGAAGTACATTATGGAGCATTACCTTTGCTCAGTAGTTTCTACATGTATGACTCATTGCTGTATAGGTAAATTCATTGACATAGAATGAGATGAAGAGGAACTACCAGTGCAAAACATAGTGGAAAATAATGAAAAAGATGTAGAAAAATTATAGAATGGGGAAATGCCTAAAACAAAATCCATTAAATCACAGAATCACAGAATCACAGAATATTATGAGTTGGAAGGGACCCACAAGGATCATCTAGTCCAACTCACCATCTAACACCCGTACAGAGACCGAAAGCACATCCCAGAGCGTAACACCAACCTAGTTCCCTCACAGTCTAGCAGGCCACTCCGAGCCGGAAGGGGCCCAACGTCATCATTACTACAGTTGTATCTTATATAGTATCACACAGAATCACAGAATCACAGAGAATGTCTTAATAAGGCTTAAATTAACCCTATTAATTAATAATGCTCATGAAACAAAAAGCCACTTCACAGTTCTGATTTTCTTGCAACTTGAAATTTCAAGTCAAACATGGAATGCTAATAGTTCCTGAGAAACTGAACCTAAATGTGATTTAGGCAGATTATACCACTAGGAAATTAACCCAAACCCTCAGATGTGACCTGACTTTAGGACATCTAAAACCCAAGTACAATTTTGTGGATTGGTTTCTTACAGCTTGCACTGAAATCCATGTTTTAAAGTAGCATTAACAGGTGGATTAAAGTTTGTAAAGCTTTGCACCCCTGAGAGATTTCTTCCTTGCCCCTTGCTGTTATAAATCTGTATTTGTCCCCATGTGAAGGGCACTTTCTGCCTCAAAAAGTGCAGTTATACAGAGTTTCAGTAAAAACATTTGCTAGTCTGCTAGCTTTACTCAGACGTTTATTATCTCTGTGAATATGACCTTGATCCTTCACAAACACTGTCATCTCTCATCTCTTTCAGGTCTTTCACCTTTTCCTTGTGCATGCATCTCACTTTGGATAGAGTCTTTGAGGAAAATTAGCTCTTAATTGTATTTCAGATATATTTAAGTTCTCTCCACCACTTTAAATAATTAGCTGGTGACCATGAGCAGAATGACTGCACAAGTTTATTTTATTAGTGAATGTAATAGATGTTTAGGGTGGATGAAGGGTAGGCAGATGGATCAGTCTTTGCTTTATTTGGGATGAGCTGTATGAATGATTGTTATCCACCTTTGTGCTAATGTAAAGTAGCAGAATAGTAGCAGAAGTACAGAAATGCAGAGACAATAAAGTAACTGTAATTGATTAGGAAAAGACAGTGAAATCAGCAAGAGGATTTAGAAGACCTAAGAACAAATGTTATCCTTTTCATTTGTTTGGAGGATCATTTGAGGATAATACTTGCTTGAGGATAAAATGCTTTGTGTGAGATTCTTCTATTAAAGAGGGATTCTTAAGCTTCCAGGGGAAATTTCTGGATATTGCTGAGCAATTTGTACTTGGCTTGGTAGGGAATTGCTTCCAGGTCCTGTCTTTGCCTCTTCTTATGGGTCCTGTGTGTCTCCTTGAACCTTGTGGCCATGATACCTTGCTGAAGAATTCCCAGAGAACTTTAAAACCTTTGTGGATGTGAGACATGCCCCGTATATCCATAACCTCAGCAGGGTACAGACAGAGCAAACTTATGGTTCGGGTCTTGCTCACCTTTGACTGACGTTGTTCCCCTTTGACTGAGTTCACTTTTGATAGGCTCATTTTGAGATGTTGTACAAGAGGATTGTAACATGCTGTTTCAGCACAACGTACTCTAGGGTTTCTGCTGACCAGGGACATTAGTAGCAGAACCAATGACTTTATCTGTTATTAAACCTTGTGTTCTGAAGTGTTGAGTTTGGACTACTTGCACAAAGTTTTGGAACATGGCAGAGATGAATCCTCTTACCTTTGAAACTTGTAGCATGGACTCTTATTCCATTTGTTTTACAGCAAGTAAGTAATTGCGTAGTGTTTGCATTGAAGACCTACAGTTTTTGAAGGAGGTCTTATTTTGTTTTCAAACTAGACTTGAAACTCTGATAATATTTGTGGAATTGTGAAAGTGTAAGAGAAAGAAAGTGAAGATGTTGTAGTTTCCTATGTAATGCATATCTGATTAAAATAAATAAGTTTACTCATGGTAGGAGGAACATGCATCAAAGTAGTGGGAATGCAGTCATGATTTTCTGTTCTAGTATCTTTCGTTATTTCAATTTATCTGCAGTTTGTAAGAAATGATATGTCTGAAGCATTACTGACATGAAGTGGAGATGAGTCCAGTGATTGTTGCACCACAGAAGATATTCTCTCCTTGCTGAAGGTTTTCAGTGAGAGTATGTCTTAAGACAATTGCTTTCTTTGCGCTTCAACATCATGTATGTTGATTTTGACCATTGCCATGCATCATTGATGAAAATAAAAACTTCCTTAAAAAGCTAAGTAAATACAGTGGTCTCATGAAAAAGAAAAAGTCTTTAAGTACAATGAGAAAAAATAGTTGAACCTAAATGTATGAAGGTGAATATGGTATTTTAACTGTAGAGACACTTAGTTTCTTGTTAGGGCTACTACATTTCTCTTAGATGCTGGATGAGAATGATTTAATTCCAGCTCTGCCAGCTGTCATGTGGATGAAGATGGAGGTAGCAGTTTAGCACCTTAGAACCAAAGCAGAAGTAAGCTGTATATTGTGCAGGCTACATTAAAATCTTTTAGCAAACTATCAGGAGAAAGAACAAATGAAGGTTCATTTTATTTGCTGAACCCCATTTTCCCTGGTTTTCAGTGCCTGTCTGGAGTAACTATGGTCTAGCTTGGCTGCCAAAAAGAACACCTGCTAATAGATTTAAGATAGAGAATGAGAAAGTAAATAGTAACCCCTTGCAGTCATATTCATAGATTAAGAATTTGGGTTTGAATAAGTTTGAACAAAAGTAAGTCAGAATGCAATGTTAGTACATCAGGTGAGATTTTTTCAGGGGTTATGTGGATGATACATGAGTAATGTGGGACGCTCTCTCTCCCACTTATTCTCAGAGGGAGATGAAAAACAACCAGAATGACAAAAGAAATCATAAAGTAAATAATAAAGGGTTTAAAGGAATCTGTAGTCATTTAGACACATTAGTGATAGAGAGTCCTACAGGCAAGCAGAATTTAGAAGTTGTTTAAGTTACTTATCAATCTAAGAGCAAATAGATCTGATATCTGAGGACATTTCCATAGAAAACATCTATTTCTAGAAGTGTTTCTTTCCCAAAGACATATCAGACAGTTATGGTTGAGAGTCTAGCTTCTCTTAAATTTATAAATTTGTTGCATTTGTAGCTATCTTGCTAAAGGTGAGATATCCTTGTAAATGTTGCTTTGCTGTTACAAATGAAGGTGCTCCCACATTCTCATGAGTCTACCAGCTGTCACTGCACTGCTCTGAAGAAGTGGCCTCCAGGATGACCTCAGGCTGGGTGTCCAGGACCTCCTGCCTGCCTGGCAGTCCTTGATGCTTTGGACCTGCATGGGTGTGTGCAGTCCTATGTGTGCTCCAGCTGCCTGGGCTAACACCTGCCAGCTCACCTGCAGGAGAGATGGCACATGAGTCAGCTCATGAGAGTGGCCTTCAAACTAAACTGAAACAGCCAGTGTAGTTGTCACAGTAAATGCTGGGGAGGGAAAATGTATTATCCCCCTCCAAGTTGTTTTACAAGCACAATTTTAAGATTCAGAATATATGCTTCTATGGATCTTAAGCTTTGTAAATCTTTGTATCAAACACTGTGCACTGTATGGTACAAACTATAGAAGGAGGGTACTATCAGTTCAATATTAATTTGCCCTTTTCTTCCAATATCTTAGTCATAGTCAAAGCTCATAGTCAAACAGGCCAGGGATGTTATGTGACATTCCAACCTTGCATTTTAGATGACGATAAATCTACAACAAGAAGTCTATACTGGAGATCTTCAAGTAACTTTGAAGGGAGAGCCAGTCTCTTCTCATTAACCCATGGCAAGTCAGAATTGTGAGTAGGAACTGTCCACCTTTAGTTTAGCACTGATATCCTTCTCCCATCTTAAACTCTTCCCAGTTGTTCAGGAATATAAGACTGAGTTTATATTGCTTAATTAAAAAAGGCCAGGGATTGATTCAAGTCCAAATGGCTCAGGCTGGCTCATGTCCATGCCACTTACAGTTACCACCCTCCCTAGCAGATTTGGCTTGGAGAGAGCTTGCTGAAGTGGTGCAAAACTGCTTGTGACTTATGGAAGAGTGTGGGTGACCAGGGGTCTAGCACTTTTTAAATTTAGCAGTTTAAACATAGCCAAAGTGGAGCAGAAAAACCCTCTCACTCCCACTAAGGAAAGTTAAGGGAAGCTTGGCTTGTAGAGTGATTTATTTGTGCCCTCAGCCTTAAAGGGGGTTTGTACCTGGACTAATAACAGCATAACATCATTCCGGCTAGACTAGAGCTTCTATAGAGGGGATGAATCCCACCTTCATCCTTTGAGGAAGAAGCACCTAGAAAGGGGCTTCCTATGGGCTCTTGGTTAACCTTGTGAAAAACTGATGTAGGAAGGAGAACAGAGTACACCCACATCAGAGTGAGTCTGGCAGCTGAGTAGCAGAGACCTGAGTCTGCACGGAATGAATCATAATGAATTTCTGAGAAGGGTGAACCAGTCATATTTTCCCTTTTTTCTCTCTTTGACAAGAAGATGGAGGAGCTCCAGGGTAAGGAAAAGCTGAAGGACAGGAGATTTCCTTTGTCTCTAAATAAAATCTTTTTCTTTTGCTTCACTGACTTGTACTTGCTTTCCTTCTCATTGACGTTAGTGATCACCCCTTCATTTGTGTGAGCATGTGCAACAGAACTGGTCAGCACCATCTGAGTAACCTGGTGTTTCACTGCACACCCCCCTTCTATTTCCTGAGCTATATGAGCATCGACCTGCATTACTACTGCACATGATTCTTGATCTTTCTTTAATTAAAGGGTATATATTCCTCCCCACATGACCACCAGTCCCTCTCTTCCCTTTTACAGTTGTGAGAAGCATGAGTAAAGAAGCATTTTTTTTCCCTGATTATTATTGCTTTAAATATGTTGGCAAGCTAAATCTAGTCACACTCTGTGAATTTGAAGGGTCTGGCTTGTACTCTGACAGTGTGATCCAGTATATTCATGTATTTTTCTTAAATTAATGAAAATTAATTTGTTTCCATTTGGTTTTTGTTTGTTTGTTTGGGGTTTTAAAAATTTATTTTAGGGAAAATCAGTTTATAGCATTTCAAATGCCGTGATTATTTTCTTTGAGGATGCAAAGGGTATATTTACTCTTAAATTTAATGCTAAATATTAAAAGGTTTTATTTAAGCAGTAGATTCTCCTTTTTTCCTTAATTCCTTGATCATCCCTTAAAGTGACTGTTCCTTTACAAATTGAATGTCTGAAGAAAACCAAGTATTACTTCACTGCTTACTTTAGGGCTAAAAAGGGTGTTGTATTTTATAAGACCAGAGCTTTTTATGTTTTCTTTGATTACAGTAAAAGCAATTGTGAAAAGCGCTCATGATAGGATGCAGTTATGTTTTGCTGTAAAATAAAGCACGGTGCAGGGCTGTGTTCATTTATGAACTTCTTAGAAAAAGATGGGGGTTCCGAAACCAAACACTTTGTGCATGGAAGTCAAGTCAAATCTTCTAAGCCAGTAAAGTCTTTTTAGCAACAGAGAAATAAAAGACTTTCAGTATAGATACATCTCATGTATTAGTTATTATGGTATGTAGGTGTCTTGGAAACTGTTTCTCTCCTTAATCAGCCTCAATCTCCTTAATCTTCTATTTTAGCTTACAGTTACTAGTGTGCTTTCCTCAGTTTGCATTCAAGGGCATTGACTGATCTAGTTAATAAACCAATCTAGGTCTGCAGAAACCAAATAAGCAGCCAAGGAACAGTTGAGACTAAACAACAATACCCCCCTTTTCCCCTCTCCCTTCCCCCTTTCCCTGTGGACATGGTCCTTTTGGGTTTTCCTTTACAGAGAATCGAGCTTTTACTCAGATTCACAAAGTTCTTGGTTTTGTCATTCCTTGGTAAGGTTCAGCCAACAGTGTAGAATAGAACAAACTGGAGGTTACACAAATGGATTTCAGAAGTCTCAATGTATCTTCAATGAAGGACCTCAAAGCAAATTTATAAAATAAAAGGCTGACTTGGCAGGAATTTCTAGTCCTTTTGAAAAATACTTCTAAAGAAAGGAATAACAGAGAATGAAAGTTCAAACTGCCTACATTGCAGTTTACAAATTAGTAAGCAGTTCACCTGGTAGTCTCCTTGTCCCTGGTACATGGCACTAATGTTTTCTCTCTCAGGGGTATGTACAGTATTCTAAGTTTCTGGCAGAGTACTACCACTTTTTTAAAGTGGGTTTTTTTGTGTGTGTGTGTGATTTTATTTATTTATTTGTTTGGGGTTGCTTGTTTGTTTCTTTTAATCCAGTGCAGAAAGATCTCACTGGTATAGAAATATGTGACATCAGTAGATCTTAGCAGTACTTTACAAAGAGCAGTTCTAAAAATATTAATTCTTTTGATGTTAGATATAATGGGGAGTTTATAAAACTTCTGAAAGAGCATTAATGGAATGGCCAGTATGTAAAATGCTGCCCAGTGGACTGCAGTACTCAATAATTGTGAAAGAAAGGTCCATCACTGAAACAAGATATAACAATCCCTCCTTTAAGACAAGAGATATTTGACTTAGGAGGGCAGTTAAGCCAAAAAATTCCATGATACTACACTCAGTGCTCTTCGTACCCTCTGTGAGCGCCTACTAAGCCTTTTGAACTGAGAATACACTGGGATAGGCAGCTGAGGTAGTGAAACAGTGTTTTCTGGAGAGTTTATAGGAATCAATTATATGCAATTTGTCTAAATTAGTGGTAAGCAGTTCTACATTAACAATTGTTTCAGCACTAGGAAATAGGAGTGTCTGCAGAGTGGCACTTTGAAGACACCACTTAAATCTCTGCTTCAAGAAAAGCTGGATCTTTCAACACAACCAATGGTTTCATAGAAAAGGGAAGTAGCTGAAGCTTTTCTGCTCAGATATTTTTACAAACTCTTCTATTTTGTTTTTTCCTGTTCTGTTTGGAAGAGGGCAACTTGTTACCACTCTTTGTTCAAGATAATAAATTAGTTGTTGCTCCTATATTTTTTGTAATAACCTTGTTTAACCTTGTTTTTGTGATAACCTTGTTTACCATTTCTATCAGAATATTCCATGGCTGATGACTGGACAGATTGCTCTTGTCCCTAGATGCAGTTACCTAATTAAAGATTATTCTGTTACTGAACGAATGAAGTCTTTAACCTGTATTTCTTCTTAGCCCACAGAGGACACAGAATCACAGAATGGCTGGGGGTGGAAGTGACCTCTGGAGATCACCTATTCTAGGTCCTGAGCTAAAGCAGAGTCACTTAGAGGGAATTGCATAGGATCGCATCCAGTCAGGTTTTGAGTACCTCCAGAGGTGGAGATACGAGCATGGAAAAATTACTTTTGTCAATGCCATGACCTCTACTACAATCCATCTACTTACTGTTCTCCTTCCTCTTTGATCTGTCTTTCCTCATCTTCCTTTCAGATAAATTTATTAGAGAAAGACTGAAAATCCTGCTTTACAGCATCAAGTGGGGAATTTTTTCCACATGGAGACAGGATTTGGAGCAAAGCTTCCTCACCACTCTCTCCACTTTTGCAGGTACAATACAAAAGTCCTGCCAGTTCACATCCTTTGCTGTAGTATGGGGCCTAAGCAACACTATGTTTTTCCGTGTACTTAAAATCCTGCTGGATTTTAAAAAGCCTGAGTGCTAGGACACCTCTGCTGTGCTTTGTGTGAGATGTCACAGTCTTGCTCTGACACTTCCCATCAGCGATAAGAAGACGTAACTGGTGACTGCTTTCAACAGCATAGTGGCAATGACCAGCATCTTTTGAGCACAGTGTGTGGCCCCGTCACCTGATGAGCTTCATCACGGAGAATTTTCCTAAAAGGAGAAACCTTTTCTTTAGGAGTGAAGAGATTTTGAACTTCAAGTTTATGGTACTGTGGGGCAAATTCTGCCCTTCTGAGAACAAGATCCGCTCTGAACAAATTAGCACAGATTTGAATAACAGATAGTAAGGGAAAAAGCTTCTGCAATTTCTCTAGAGAGAGCAAAAGTTCTGCACAGTAGCATCCAAGCAGTGTGCAGAGGGTTTTGTGCAAGTGGAGTAGAAGGAGAAAGAACAAAGATAGTAAATCCACTGGTACCCAGATGTTCAGCAAAACAGCTTTGTATGTTATGGCTGGGAAACAAAATTTTGAGGTTTTATTATGGAAAGTTCTTCTACAAAAGGTGAAAAAAGAAATTTAATTTTAATTTTATTATAAAGAGCCTTTCTTCACTTCCATGTACTATACTGAGAGTATTCACTGTGTACTCTTCCCTCCGCTCTTCTAGGCTCATGGATACCATGAGATTGTTAATACATACTTACAAAATTACCTGTATTTTGATTCTTCTTCATCATGCAGCAACCATTTCAGTTGTGTCCACTTGACTTTACTCCATTTTGGCAATACTGTCATGAGAATTTAATAAGATAATGTCTAAACAGAAGCCAAATAGTCATATTTGTGATGGATGTAAAATGACCTGAAAGAACACTTACAGGACAATTTTAGTATTACCTCCCTTATATTGCATAGTTTGGCATGTACAAAGAAGCATGAAGGATTTTTCATTGGGTGCTAGTTCAATTAGGTTTTGGGTTTTTGTAGGCAATTTTTGGTTCAAAGGTTATAGTGATAATTTGAGACAGAAATAGGTTAATACATTATACAAATTCCCATTCTGCTTTAAGATCTCAAAATGTTCTTAAAAGTAAAATGTAATGCTAATGATGGGATCAGGCTTGTGGCTTAGTTGTGATATGTGTTACAAAAAAATTCCATTTATTTGGAGCATTCATCTCTGGACCAAGGGTCTTTTCAGTGTGGGAACACTGCCCTTAGCTTGGATGAGTGTTGGGGAGAAAATTTCCCTATCGTTAAATGAGATGTGTTCAGTTAGCAACAATGTGATATGGAAGGTAGCATTTGTCTGTTTGGGTTTTACGGTTATTATTAACATTCAGTTTCCTAACCAGCCTTTCCCAACTGCCTAGTTAACCAATGCATTTCAGTATGTTGATAGGTTTAATGAAGAGCTCAAGCATTCAAAAATCGTATTAATTAAACAGAAGAAGTCTCAGGCCCTGTCTGTGTCTTAGTCTTTACTAATGAAGATGCTAACCACAAATCCTCTGTCTTTAAGTTTAATTCTTAGGACCACAGAATCCCAGAATGTGCTGGGTTGGAGGGGAACCACAAGGATCATTGAGTCCAACTCTTAGCACTACACAGGGCTGTTCCCAAGAACCACGCCACATGCCTGAGAGTATCATCCAAATGCTGCTCTGTCAGGCTTGGTGCTGTGCCCCCTTCTCTGGAGAACATGTTCCAGTGCCCAACCAAACTCTGGGTGAAGAACCTTTTTCTAATATCCAGCCTAAACCTCTCCTGACACAACTTCAGGCCATTCCCTCGAGTCTTGTCACTGGTCACTAGAGGGAAGAGATCAGTGCCTGCCCCTCCTCTTCCCCTCATGAGGAAGTTGTAGACTGCAGTGAGGTTTCCCCTCAGTCTCTTTCAGGCTGAACAGACCAAGTGACCTCAGCCACTCCTCATACGGCTTCCCCTCAAGACCCTGACCATCTTTGGTACCTTTCTTTGGACACTCTCTAATTGCTGAATATCGTTCTTATATTGAGGTAATAAAAAACTGCACACAATATTCCAGGTGAGGCTGCATCAGTGCAGAGCAGAGCAGGACAATCCCCTCCCTGAACCTGGTGGGGATGCTTTGCCTGATGCTCGCTGGGACATAGTTGGCCCTCCTGGCTGCCAGGGCACTACTGACATGTGTTCAACTTGGCATAGACCAGGACTCCCGGTTTCCTTTCTGTGGCACTGCTTTCCAGCATCTCATTCCCCAATCTGTATATATATCCAGGGTTGCCCCAATCCAACTGCAGAATTCAGCACTTTCCCTTGATGAACATGATATGGTTGATGATTGTCCAGTCCCCTAATTTCTCAAGGTCTCTCTGCAGGAATTCCCTGCCTCTGAAGGAGTCATCAGCTTCTCCCACAGGTTCACAGGTTATTCTGATTTGGAAGGGATCCACAAGGATCATCTAGTCCAAACCCCAAGCAATTCCCACACAGGGATCACTCCCACAACCCTGGTGCCATGGGCACCACGCTCTGCCCATCTGAGCCTCCCATTGTCACTGAGTTCCTCATCCAGTCTTTTCTTAAACACTTCCAGGGATGA
>WEKX01012752.1:48748-63489 GCA_013390025.1 Pitta sordida
ATTCAGTTTCCTAACCAGCCTTTCCCAACTGCCTAGTTAACCAATGCATTTCAGTATGTTGATAGGTTTAATGAAGAGCTCAAGCATTCAAAAATCGTATTAATTAAACAGAAGAAGTCTCAGGCCCTGTCTGTGTCTTAGTCTTTACTAATGAAGATGCTAACCACAAATCCTCTGTCTTTAAGTTTAATTCTTAGGACCACAGAATCCCAGAATGTGCTGGGTTGGAGGGGAACCACAAGGATCACTGAGTCCAACTCTTAGCACTACACAGGGCTGTTCCCAAGAACCACGCCACATGCCTGAGAGTATCATCCAAATGCTGCTCTGTCAGGCTTGGTGCTGTGACCCCTTCTCTGGAGAACATGTTCCAGTGCCCAACCAAACTCTGGGTGAAGAACCTTTTTCTAATATCCAGCCTAAACCTCTCCTGACACAACTTCAGGCCATTCCCTCGAGTCTTGTCACTGGTCACTAGAGGGAAGAGATCAGTGCCTGCCCCTCCTCTTCCCCTCATGAGGAAGTTGTAGACTGCAATGAGGTTTCCCCTCAGTCTCTTTCAGGCTGAACAGACCAAGTGACCTCAGCCACTCCTCATACGGCTTCCCCTCAAGACCCTGACCATCTTTGGTACCTTTCTTTGGACACTCTGTAATTGCTGAATATCGTTCTTATATTGAGGTAATAAAAAACTGCACACAATATTCCAGGTGAGGCTGCATCAGTGCAGAGCAGAGCAGGACAATCCCCTCCCTGAACCTGGTGGGGATGCTTTGCCTGATGCTCGCTGGGACATAGTTGGCCCTCCTGGCTGCCAGGGCACTACTGACATGTGTTCAACTTGGCATAGACCAGGACTCCCGGTTTCCTTTCTGTGGCACTGCTTTCCAGCATCTCATTCCCCAATCTGTATATATATCCAGGGTTGCCCCAATCCAACTGCAGAATTCAGCACTTTCCCTTGATGAACATGATATGGTTGATGATTGTCCAGTCCCCTAATTTCTCAAGGTCTCTCTGCAGGAATTCCCTGCCTCTGAAGGAGTCATCAGCTTCTCCCACAGGTTCACAGGTTATTCTGATTTGGAAGGGATCCACAAGGATCATCTAGTCCAAACCCCAAGCAATTCCCANTTACTCTCCAGCCACTCCTCTCCCAGCTGATAGCGATGCATGGGGTTGTTTTGTCCCAAGTGAAGAACCCGGCACTTAGTCTTGTTAAATCGCATACTGTTGGAGTCTGCCCATTTCTCAAGCCTGTCAAGGTCCCTCTGAAGGGGCCTCCTACCCTCCGGCAGTTCAACATTTGGCCCCAGCTTGGTATCATCTGCAAAGTTGCTAATGGTGGACTCAATTCCCTCGCCCATATCATCAATAAGGATATTAAACAGTGCCAGGCCAAGCACTGATCCCTGTGGGACTCCACTAGTAATCAGCTGCCAGCTGGATGTGGCACTGGTTACCAACACTCTCTGAGCTCTTCCATCCAACCGTTTCCTAATCCAACACAGAATGCTCCTCTCCAACCCATGCTCTGTGAGTTTCTCCTGAAGATTACCATGGGAAACCATGTCAAAGGCTTTCCTAAGATCCAAGTTCACAACATCCACGGTCTTTTTTTCATCAACCAGGTGAGTCACCAGAACATAAAAGTAGATCAGGTTGTTCAGGCAGGACCTACCTCTCCCGAATCCATGCTGACTAGGTCTGATGTCATAGTTATTTTGTAGGTGCCGCATAATGGCATTCAGGATTATCTGTTCCATGACTTTACCTGGGACTGAGGTCAGGCTGACAGGTCTGTAATTACCTGGGTCATCTTTCCGGCCCTTCTTGTGGATGGGTGTCACATTAGCCAATTTCCAGTCATCCAATACGTCACTGGTAAGCCAGTCCCAGTTTTGTTTCATCTACAAACTTGCTTGGTATCTCTTCCAGTCCTGCATCTAAGTGTTCCTGCAAATAATGCATTGTTTGATTTATCCTTTGGAAAGTAAGAAATTATTATTTCTGAGGTTTGTGAAGTTAGGTTGGGTTTGGGGTTTTTTCTTCTGTTCTTGGATACTGGAATTAAAGTGTTGCAAATTGCCTTGCCTCCCTCTCCACAGGTTTGGACTCCTCTTAGGTGTTATTATATCACAAGAGGCTTATATAAGGGTGGCGTTTACTGTGTTAACTGACTCACAATAAAACATGTTCGTACCAAGTTACACACTTCACACTTCACAACCTGCGCCACCTTTTCTGGTCTCAGGCTGCAGTTATGAAGAACTGTACGCACAAAGATGACAATTCCTACAATTCCCAAGTTCATGCCATCATATAAATACTGCAGAAAAATATTGCCTGCATGCAAGTCTGAGGAGAGACAAGAACTACTGAGATTGCTGGCCCAAAGTTGTCATTCATGTTAGTAGATGAAACTGCATTGACTTATTAAGGATTTTCTCTTTATAAACTGACATTAAAAGCTATAGAGTTTTTTCCTAAAATACCCAGTTAAGAAGTGATCCAGTAGCCACTATGTAGATACATAATTATATAATATGTATAATATAACTCATAATTAACTAATGAAATTAAACCATGTAGCAGACATAAGCATGTCAAAGAAAGGATGAGCCATTCAGGAAAAAAAATGTAAAGATTTTCACAGAATCACAGAATCACAGAATATTAAGAGTTGGAAGGGACCCACAAGGATCATCAAGTCCAACTCACCATCTAACACCCGTACAGAGACCGAGAGCACATCCCAGAGCGGTAACACCAACCTAGATCCCTCACAGTCTAGCAGGCCACTCCGAGCCGGAAGGGACCCAGGATCATCCAGCCCTACAGCCCCTAGCTAGACCATGTCACTAAACTCCTCGTGCAGTCTTCTCTTAAACACCTCCAGGGACAGCGACTCCACACCTCCCTGGGCAGCCCATTCCAATATGCAATTACTCTCTCTGTGAAAAACCGCTTCCTAACATTAAGATTAAACCTTCCCTGGCGTAGCTTGAGGCCGTGCCCTCTCGTTCTGGTATCGTCAGCCTGNTTAGGGTATTGGAAGCCTGTATTGCTTTAAATAAAAATGGAGTTTTGGATGGTCATTGTTCTTCACCCCAAGACCTTACAGTGCTTACTGCTTTCTGTCCAAATTCAAATTCTCCCTGAGCAGTAACAAAGGATAAGACTTTACTCTTGAGTGTCTGCTGTATTGACACAGTATTTCCATGGTCATGGAGAAAAGTACTAAAAATATGTGCTGATTGCCTGATATATCTGAAGAAAATCCCTGTACAATAATGTGCACTCATTTAAATGGTGTTATTAATATGGTAAGGGTGAGATTATGCTTTAGTTCTGCACTTGTCATACCAAGGATAAAGTAGTGCTTAGCTCATTCCCTCCCTTGTCTTCCTGCAAATTGGCTGGCATAAACATATTTCTTCTATTCTGGGCATAGAGGGATGTCCAGGAGGTTGCCTCTTGACAAGGTGGGAAAAGCTGTGTCTCTGGTTTTTCTGCAGCAACCAGAAGGCTAGAGGCACAGCTTTGGGCTGCAGGATGTGGAATAACATGCCATTTCTTCCAGTTACAGCAGGCCCATCTCTGGTGTCATGTGGAGTGCTGCAATTCTTCTGATTAAAAATGCACCTAATTCACAAATTCCTAATGGCATGTGGAAGACAACTACAAAGAGAGGACTCTACTTTATTATAGATAGCAGTTAAAATAGACAACTTTACCTCATTATTTTGTAATATTTTTTGAAGTGCTTTTAGATGCTTCCTTCCCCTCATTTGTCCCTATGCTGTAATGGGCAGTTCTACTTAAATTTCAGTTAAGTATTCCTGCTTTCATTATTTCTTCAGCTCATTTGAGAATGTACACTGCTGTCAAATGTTGCAGAAATTAAAATAACAAGTTACAGGATGGTATTTGAAAAATTTGACAAATAATGGCCACTACTTTTGAGTGTAAGCAAATAGATAAACGTTGAGGTCTTTTAGCATCTTTCCTCTCAGAATTTGAGTTGCAACTCACGTAAAGTTGCTAACATGCAATATTTTCACAAGTGGACATAGTATTACTACCATATTTCTACTGTAGTTTGAGCACCTGTTCAAAGCTGGATGTTGTTGAAATCCAGATGAATTGAACACAGCACATGCAATGTAGGCAGAAAGACAGGAATGTGTTTTCAGCTGTTTATGTTTTAGTGAGGGCAATTTTGATAACCAGCAAGATGGGGGAGCAAAGAACCATGCCCTTCCTTTTGCAGAATTAATCTAAGTGCTTTTTCTAGTATTTCTGGTGTTTTCTTTTAAGCATAATTCTTTGACTATGACTATGGCATGAAGCTAATGCACGGGCATATGATGAAATAAACATCTTCACTGCAGACATGCATTCCTCGTCTGGTTGTCTAGTTTCCTGATTTAGGTTAGAAATGCTGTTCAACACTGACCCTAGGAGGCTGAGATGACAGTGGGAGAACAAAGAAAAGAAGTCATGCCCCAGTTCCTTTGGCTGCCACCTTCCCTTTATGAGCACGTGAAAGAAAATTGCCCAGGAGTCATAAGCATCTCTGTCTGATGTGGGGACAATGTTGACAATTTTCCTATGTTTAAGCTACTGGATCTGCAGCAAGATACCAACAGCCTCAGGAGATAAATTAGCCAAACCCTCACCACAAAAAGCATCTCAGCTGATGAAAACTGAAAGGGTTTCTTTCACATCACTGGTGCAGTAGAGGTTTGCTCCTGTCACAATAGCACTTACTTCCCAGGACTGCCACAGAATATAATATCTGAAACAAGTATATTACCTTTTTTTTCTGTATGAATAGAAGTAATCAAAAATGCTTCAAAGTATTTTGCAACTATAGTGATTTTAAGGAGAAAAAAACTAGAAGATTTTGGCTGCTTTGATTGATAATTCCAAGCATTTTGGTATTTTTGAAGGGGGAAAAGAGTAGAAAGATAATTAGTGGTATCAGACATTGTAGTTTTAAATCTTTCCCCCTATAAAATTGGCTCCATTTAAATGCATTTAGTGATGTGCTGGAGGCTCTGAGAGAACAGGGCATAACCAGGAGCTTTCTATTCCTTTACTTACTACATGGTGTACAGAAATTCCACCTTGCAACATGCAGGCTTTTTTCAGTTGTAATATAGAAAATACAGCCAGTAAAAATTAATTGCTTTAATTTGTTGATCCATTCCCAAACATAAATTATTCTGCAGGTGTTAATTAGTACTTCTAAAATTTCTATAGGCTAAAGGAGTCTTTCTAACCTCTATTTAGAAATAGGAAAATGAGGAGCATAATGACGTAGCATTTTTGTTTAATACTCTTTCTAAGAATACAGATTTATTTTTCAAAGCCTTAACATTAAAACCATGTTTTCCTCACTCGACTTCATACTTGGGCATCCAGATAGATGAAAAAAATGTGAATAGCTCCCAGGGATGTGAGGCAAGTTAAACCTGGCACATGTAATCATCGCTCTTGTTTTCAGCTTGGTTTTGTGGCTGCTTGATAATATTTGTCAATACATCATTAAAACAAACAACAAATTTAAATGCATTAAAGGGAGGTATAAAATGAAGCATTCACATGTTAGGTCTAATTGACTTTAGAAAGCCATGATGCTTTAACTACTGCAGCAAGATTAAATGCTGTAGTTTTTAGGGTGTTGTACCAGGAAGGAGTAAGCAGACTGGATATAAACCAATCTCTGGCTGCTAGAGCAGTTAACTTTCTTAACTGATCTCCATGATATGCATTAATTATGTTTGATTAGGGATTTAATTACTTGATTGCCTATTGGTTTTTAGTCTTTGTCTTTACTGCCTTAGCACTGAACTTTGCCTGAGCACTGGAGCCATGCAGTAGGGAGTACCTCACAGGCACTGAGTCCATCATCAGCAAGTTTGCGGATGATACCAAGCTGGGGGCAAATGTTGAACTGCTGGAGAGTAGGAGGGCCCTTCAGAGGGACCGTGACAGGCTGGAGAGATGGGCAGACTCCACTAATGTGAGGTTTAACAAGTGCTGGGTTCTTCACTTTGGACATAACAACCCCATGCGCCGCTGTTGGCTGGNAGCTTGCATGAGGAGCTTAGTGACATGGTCTAGCTGGAGGGTGTAGGGCTGGATGGTCTTGTGGGTCCCTCCTGGCTCGGAGTGGAGCCTGTGAGGGAACTAGGTTTATGTTTACCACTCTGGGGTGTGCATTCGATCTCTGTACGGGCGTTAGATGCTGAGTTGGACTAGATGATCCTTGTGGGTCCCTTCCAACTCATAGTATGGTGTGATTCTGTGTGAAAGGGGTTAGAAGCAACCAGAGAGAAAAGGCTCAACTGCTCAACAGTCAAAATCCTGGGCTGAAGCATGCGCAGCACAGCCAGAGATTTTAGCTGCTAAATTCTAATAAGTCTATTATAAAAACATAGTCTGAGATTTTCTGTGGTACTTTTACAGGCGTCTGTCTTACTTCACGGGTGCACTAGAGCTTTTCAGAGGAATGACTGAGAGTTTTTTTAAACATGGGCAAGATGTTCCAGACAGCTCAAGCTGACACTAATAAGTCTCAGGAGGACTTATTAGCTCAGGTGTGATTAGAAATCAAGCTGTCTGTGTGTACTTGTGCTCCACTGTGGCCAAGTGAATAATGTTTCCTATTACGTGGTGTACTGAAGAGTGCAATACCTAAACATCCAAGTGGTTGTGACCAAAGCTGTCTAGAGCCATCTGAAATGGTCTAGATGGTGGGAGGCTTGGATGGATGGAGCGTGGTGCCCATGGTTCCATGCTTGTGGGTCTGATCCCTGGGTGGGCGTTCGCTTGGGAGTTGGACTAGATGATCCTGTGGGTCCCTTCCAACTCAGAATAACCAGTGAACCTGTGAACCTGGTGCTCATCTGGAGCTAAAAACTCTCTGATGAGTGCAAATTGTTGCCAAGTGCCTTACACCATCTTTTTACTAGTGTGACCGTAAGTGGGGAGAGGATGTTCCCTCCATGTGCAGAAAGTAGTTAACCTTGGTACCAGTTCCTTACCAGAAGTTCAGTGTCCAAACCCTTTTCAGGGTTGAGGACTGCCACTTGGTTAACTGCAGAGGCTCTGAGGACATTGACAAGAGAAATACTTAGAATTGCTCTTCGAGTTTACATCTACTGTTTGTAAACTGACAAAAGTATGCACTATTCAGAGGTCATTTGTTCACAGATTTTGTTTTGTTTTCTAGTGTTTCCTGTTCTAACACTTATATGTCAACACGACCAGGCACTGACAAGTATTTTCTTTGTGGCAAAACTTTATTTTTATGAACTAAAGCATATAGGTTCACAAAAAAATGAACTATGTGGACCATGTTATTTAAAGCTGTAAGAGGACAATAAAAAAGGAAAGGTGGTGTTTAACTGCACAAATGGATAGATTTTATTTATGACACTAGGAATAGCTTATTACTTTGACCTTTCTACCCCCAAATAGGAGGTCTTTATGGAAGGTTTATATTTGTCATAGAATCATACAATATGCTGAATTGGAAGCGATACATCAGGACCATCAAGTACCTGACTCCTGGCCCTTCACAGGACAGCCCCAATAATCACGTTGTGTTCCTGACAGCATTGTCCAAATGGTTCTTGAACAGGCTTGGTGCTCTGACCACTTCCCTGAGGAGCCTGTTCCAGTGCCCAACCACCCTCTGGGTGAAGAACCTTTTCCTGATATCTAACCTGAACCTCCCGTGACTCAGCTCCATGATATTTCCTGGAGTCCTGTCACTGATCAGGAGGGTGAAGAGATCTGTACCTGTCCTTCCACTAACCTTTATGAGGATGTTGTAGACCACAATGTTATCTTCCCTCAATCGCCTCTTAAGGCTGAACTAACCAAGAGACCTCAGTGTCTCCTCATGCAACTTCCCCTCCAGACCCTTCACCATCCTCCTAGCCCTCCTCTGGACACTGTCTAATACCTTAATGACTAATTGCTTAATGTTTATCTAATGTACATAACGACCTCTATATTGAAGTACTGAAACAAAATCAGTGTAGCCACTGCAATCTTTCCATTTATGCAATTTCTGAAGTGAAATCTGAGTTTTCCACTTTTGTTCTGTTCAGCAAGTGTTATACAGCCACATACAGGACATTGTATGGGAGTCCTGAAATAAGGTTTAATCTTTTCAAACTATTGTTTTAAAAAAGTAACTTTAGTGCTCAGCGCAAAAATGCACTGAGGAAATATACAGCGTTCATAATTCTGCCTGAAATATTGTAAAGAAATCTAACCAATTTGATACAGCGTTTCTTATAGTAGTATTTGGCAATTTACATATGGAATAAAGAATATATACCTTTGGAACCACAAGAGATGGGGAAGGAGAGGTTTTAGTTTTAGCTCATACACATGGATGTGCATACTTTGTTTTGTGTTGGTTGCCTATTGGTTTTTATTCTTTGTCTTCACTTCTTGAGCCCTGAGCTTTGCCTGAGCCCTGGAGCCGTGCAGGAGGGACATGTGCTGGAGAGTCTGCTCATTAAAGCATAGGTGCCAGGAAGGCACTGAAGAAGGTGGAGCGAAGGGAGATGAAGACAAGTGGTTGTGTCTTGCTGGAAGTTTCTGATTGTTGTGAGGACTCAATGATTGGCAAGATGGCTCAAGTGGGCTTACTTATACCTGACTGGGAAGAAATTTCTGAATCAGGTTTGAAGGAGGCAGATTTGAAGAATATTGTCATGTGCAGTAGCTTGGCAGGTAAAAATGCAAACTGGATCCTTCCTCTTGAGATGTAAGTGTTTTTCCTTATTTTGACTCCACTGGGGAAATGGGATGGTTGGGGTGGTCCCTTTCAACCTCTGGGTACAGGGGGCCAAGCTGTGACCTGGGAGTGCCATGTGAAATGGACTTTTGGCAGCCCTGGCCACAGCCTGAAGTACACCATTTGCCACTCAAGCCTTCACAGACAAAAGTGAAACAACAGTATCAGAACCAAATTCTTCTGCAGGGTCAGGAAATGTGACACCCAACTCTCCAACCTCAGTCTTCCTGCAATGCCCTAGTTTTCAGTCACAGAAAGTGTAGCCCTGTCAGTTTGGTAAACATGAAAATCTTGTCTGAGTTCACTACATCTTTTACACTCTAGCCTGGATGGCAATTATGTTTTTGGCCTTCTGAGGCCATCTGTGTAGGTGAGCCAGAGCAGGTCCTCCATCTGTGCGATCTGTGACATCATGGCTCTTTTCCTGTATGGTGATCTTAGTAGTTTGAAATCAGGCTAAGGGCACTGTCGTGGTTTGACCCTGGCTGGATGCCAGAGATTCACCCACAACCTCTCCTGAAGGAAAAAACCTGGAAAAAATAACAGACAAACTGGCAAAGCAAGGCAAGCTACAAGTGAAGAATATAAAGGATTTATTTATTAACTAACGAGATCAGAGCTTAATGTAAGAAGCATCATTTAAAGGCAACCCTTTCCCCCCACCCCTCCTTCTCTTACAACAGATCTCATTTTCCCTTTTTTTGACCAGGAGACAAAGGGGGAACAGGGTGGGGGGTAAGCCAGGCTTGTTGGTATTTCTGACCAGATCCAGGGTAGGAACCATCTCTCTACCCTTCCATAAAGTTCTCTCTCTCTCAGGAGAGGAAAAGTCTTTCGTGACCCTTTCTCAAGTGAGATCTCGACCCAGGGACAACAGTTCTTCCGTTCTCTGTTGCCCAAGAGTCACAGCAGAGGATGCAGTGTTTTAAGTGCTACTGTACTACTTCATTATGAGCCCATCCCAAAGTACATAGTTCAGATGCTACCACAATGCAATTCTGTCACAAAACATCTGTCCAAAGGATCTCTGCCGAGCTCTCAGCTCCAGCTGCCAAGTGTTTCTGGGTTCCAAAAACATCTGCAGCTTTTTCAGCATGATTCTCCATCTTCAGTCTTGGCCTCAGATGGATTCTGCATTGCTGTTTCTCTATTCCATAGGTTTGCAGGCAGACAGTCTGCCTTCACTATGGTCCATTCTACGAGCAGCAGCAAGACTCCTGGAAGAACATTTCTACCCCTTCTCTGGTTGGCCTGGGCAGGGGGCCTTCATGGCTTTCAGCTTCTTACACATGTCCTGACCTGGCCATCTACTTTCTGTTACTAAGTTGGTTTTTTTTTCTTTCTCCCCTTCACAAATATGGTATTCACAGAGACATCTTATCTGTGTTGTATAACCTTGATTTCCATAGCAGCAAGGGAGGCTGAGGCAGAAGCTATTAACCCCCTCGCTGCCAGAGGAAAAAACCCCAAACTGGGACAGGCACATAGGGGATATATAAAACAACTCCAGAGATTTACTTCCATAAGATTTGATTAAACAGTTTTGAGCCTTCTCTTCTAGATATATTCTAGGCAAGCAGATGGAAGAAGAGGAATAACTGTAGGGAAGTGTTCTATTTCATTCTTTGGCTGTTTAAATAAAAATAAAGCTGGAAAATTCCTTTTTTACTCCTATTACTGCTTTTCTCTTTTTGCTCATAACTCCAAAGCAATGTGAAATAAAATGTTACAGTTTCAAAGGAAAATTGGATTATACTCACTAGGAGGGAGGGAAGGAAGAAGAAAACAGGCTTTATATTTTGACAGAACTCAATCCAGTCTTTAAAAAAATTTAAATGAATAATTTTACAATATTTTGTAAGACAGTGTTTTCTAAAGACCCAGCTAATCAGATATGCATGCAAATTTAATATGGGTTGCCAACTCTCAGGAATTTTTTCTTCTTTTTTTGCTACAATTATGCGTCGTAAAAATTGGCCTCTTGTGAGAAGTTGCTGACAGCTCAGCAGTTCTGCTTCAGTGCTGGCTGCAGAGGGTGGGATGGCTGCCAGTGCAGGAGAGTGGAAGATGGCTTTGGACTGGTGTGCAGGATGCTTCCAGCTGAGGCAGGTGTTGCACAGCTTGTACTGGTTTCTCCTGTCCCAGGAGTGACAACCTGTGGAGCAAACCAGGAAGCCTGCTGCATCTCCTCACCCACCCTTTACATAGGGTGAAGTGGGAGAAAGAGAAACTAAGAAGAACATGTAGCAGATGCCCAGAATATCTGTATTTCCCTGTTTTGCTCACTGTCTGCTTGTAATCAGATCCCAGAGGGGAAAAGGTGGGATCTGGAAAGTGGTAAGAACATTTTGGAAGTAATATCCATGGGGTAGAGAGCTGGTCATCTGGTTCTTGAATTGAGTACACTGTATAGAGAAAAAGGAAGACAGAAAATTTTTAGGAGATAGGAAGCTGGGCAGAAGCAGTGGCTAATGATAGATTTCATCTCTATCATAGCCTTGGAGAGCAACAGGCAGGAGAACATGAAGGAAGGAGGGAAGTTTCTCTGCCTTTACACAGAAGCAGAACTATGGAGACCTTTATGGAAGGCTTTCCCCAAAACCTTCAAAACAAAAAGAGATGACCCTTCTAAAGAATGGCAAAAGCTAAGCTAAGACTACGCTATTCAGTGTTGTGACAGATTTTTCTTGTGGGTTATTTCTTGTGAGGTTGGCATTGTTTTATGCACATATGCATATACACATCCCTATATAATTTGAGAAAATTTGCAAATTGAAAGAAAATGGGCAGCAATAAAGCATTTTAAAATATTTCTCCATTATTGTGATATGTAAGTGCTGAAGACATAGCTAGAGCTTTATTAATTTGACTCCTTATTTATTTGGATTTTTTACAAAATACTTAATGACCTTTTCTGGATATTAGCTTATTGATAATAATAATCCTATGCACAAGTTTATTGCATGTAGATGTCAGATATGGAATAGTTAATTTTTCTGTTATATTAGTTATTCTATTATGCATGTATATATATATATATATATACACACACAAATACAGTCAACCCTCTCCACCTCATGGTTCCTCTGTCGCGGGTTCACTACTTCTTTGCGGTCTGATTTTTCTGTGACTGGAGATGTCTGTTTCATGGACCATTTATGAGTGCACATGTGTGACCTGACACTCATGAATATTCAAAGTAGGCAGTCATGAATATGCAAATTCCCCTCCCCCCCCCGACACTGCATGGACCACTGGCGCACTGCTCTGCCAGTCTGCGCTGCACCAGACTTGCAGCTCGGAGCACCCAGAAGCGTGGTGTCCCGGGGGATGCTCCGGCAGAGCATTGTTTCCATGGCTGTGGGTGGGCACCAGGGGCTGCTCAGGTAACTCACAGCTCATCCTCTCCCCATTCGCAAGCAAAACAAGGTAAGACAACCATTCACAAGCACAGTGCTGGCTTCACACTGGAAAGTTAGACTTGAATTCCCTGCTGGCTGTTGAGGTGGGCATTAAGCTCATGCTATACATTTGATGTGGGATGCTCAGAGCGCCTGCATGGCCACTGATTGCACCAACGCTGTTCCCATGTTGATGGGCTGGCCAGGTACAGCCAGCCGCTCGCCCAAGCAAGGGGGTTCAGGCCGGGGGGGTGCCAAGCCAGCAAGGACTCAGAGAGTAGTGCAAGCTGTGTTTAAACATGCCCTTGTGGGGGCCCGGAGGCGTGCGGATCCTCCGCTATCCCCCCCTCACCCCGGAATGATTTACACAGTTATGTTAGATTTACACACACTCGAGTATGGTGAGACCAGGTCTACCCACCTGGAGAGATGCCGGGACAACAGTGCAGGCAGCTCCCCACACCAGCATCTACGGCTGAGCGGAAAAGGGTTTTTTCCTGGCGCAGTGTGGCTGCAGGCATTGGGAAACACTGACACAAACACCGACACACAGCTGGGCAGGACCGAAACAGCTCCAGAGCATGCTGGGCCTGAGGGCAGCGGTGCAAGGGGGCAGAAAAAATTTGCACATTAATGTGCACAGAGGGCTTCAGGTGAGGGCTGGGGACAAGAACCGCAGTACCATGATATTCGAGGGCCGAGTGTATTTCAAGACAAGAACAAATCTTAGTTAACCAATATTATTATCTGTACTAAGTTCTGATGAATGGCTATGCAAGCCACCACAGTCTGTATAGAAATTTGACCAATACAGGTGGTTTGATTTATGCCAAATGATGTCTGGAAGACAGACCTTCACTCGTCTCATTAGAGGGTCCTACTTGGTTCAGTGGACAGACTGGAAAATTCAAACCATGGTAGACAGCCAGTAGAACCAGCCGAA
This sequence comes from Pitta sordida, assembly GCA_013390025.1. Classification (NCBI taxonomy): domain Eukaryota; kingdom Metazoa; phylum Chordata; class Aves; order Passeriformes; family Pittidae; genus Pitta; species Pitta sordida. The sequence continues at coordinate 61,920 of WEKX01012752.1, forward strand.
ATGAAGAAAACTTGTCATTTTTAGCAGTCTGCAACTATGTGGGAGTGAGAGCTAGGTGGTAAAAAACTTGGAGTAATGCTAGGCTGACTTCGTTACTGCTGTGCATCAGTCTGAGACCTCCTGCATTTGTGCAAATACCAAATCTGTCTACTTACTGCCCTCTCATTTTAAATGGTTGTGACCTGTGTGAGTTACAGGGGGACTGTAACTCTGGGGAGTTACAGACTGGGGACTGAAACAGCGTATGGATTGGAGCTATGCCACAAGTACTCAAAGCAGACTGACTTTGTTGCCTTGTGGTACTGCCATTTTCAATTTGACACGGTTCCCCTGAGCTGGTGGAATGGAAGCTGGATGTGTAGTATGGCATCTGTGGCACCATGATCTAGCTTCAGACTCAGGGTCCAGGTTAAGCCTAACCTGGAGATGTTATGCCTCCTGAGTCTCTCTACCTAACAGCAAGCATTCCTTTATGTGAACTTTTTGAGTGTTGCAGAGGAGCTTCGTCACATGTTGTAGCTGAAGTAGTGAGATTTGTTGCTCGAGCTATAATTTCCAAACTGTGAATGTTTTCAAGTGCTAATTTTAACTTAAAGATCAAAGATTTGAAGACTATTTTTAACTTAAAAATTTGGTTCTCTGCTAAGAAACTAGAGATGGCTACAATCAAAGGATGCTATAAATACAGTGTGCCTATTCTAACTCCTTTCTATTTTGATCACGTAGTGAGTATTCAACTTGAGCAATTTGTATTGTAAGGCAGTTTTGCCTTTTTTTTTTTGCAAGTTATAATTGAAATTAACAAGAAAAAGATGTAAAACCTCAACTTTGTAGTAGGAGTGTGATTATATCAAGGCTTGAAATAGGAATGGTCCAGAAAAGGGTGGTTGATACTGCAGGCTTTGCACATATTTCAAAAGGGTCTTTGAGGGCAGACAGCATATCAAAGCTGCTGAATACAAAATGCATCACTTATGTATTTGCTATGAAATTATTAACAGTTAAAAATAAGTGTGTCTCATGACAGGACAGTAGCTCATGATTTTCATTTACACAAACAAGAGAAGCAGAATTATCTTAATTTCATGTCAAACTCACAGTATTTTTCTTCTTTAGAACTTTATAGTATATAAAGTATGTAGAGTATATATAGCTACTTGGATTTATGCCCAAAGACTGAATAGAGTTTGATGAAGATGTTTCACTTATTTCTTGCTGTAGGTATCACAGTATCACAGTATAGATAAGGCTGGAAAGGACCCTGGAGATCATCTAGTCCAACCTAAAATCCAAGTAACCTATCATCTACATCTAGATCATATCGCTCAACACCTCATCCTGCCTACCCTTAAACACCTCCAGGGTTAGCGAGTCAACCACCTCTGTGGGCAGCCCATTCCAAATCCGGATCACTCTTTCAGTAAAAAACCTTTTCCTAATATCAAGTCTAAACTTTCCCTGCTGAAGCTTAAGACCTCTCGTCCTGTCCCCAGAGACCAAGGAGTAAAGACCAGCCCCCACCTGACTACAACTACCAGACCAGGGTTCACAGACCCTGGAGGGCCGAATC
>WEKX01012764.1:0-12016 GCA_013390025.1 Pitta sordida
GGTCCTTTCCAGCCTTATCTACACTGTCATACTCTGATACTGTAACATTAAAGTTACCTGTATCTGGGATAAGGATTCAGGCCTCAGGTGTTTGCAGGAATGGCTACAACAATATTTGAAGGGGTTTTCAAACCACTAATAGTTTTATTTCCTTGCTTTACTTATTTTTACACAAACAATTTAAAAGTGATAAACTACAGGATAAGCACCAAGTGATAATGGAATTTGATAAGACACAGCATGTTCACTGCAGTATAATTTGTGCCAGATGGTAAAACTAGCAGAAATTCCAAACAAATATTGTTAATTTAAGTCCAGAGTATTTGCATGATGATTGTCAGATAAAAGAAAACATCTTTGCCTGAAAGCACACTTCGACATAATCTCTAGTACAAGAAAACTCATGCCTAAGCAGTTACCTGTCTTCTTCCGTATTTATTACTTCACAGAATCACAGAAAATTATGAGTTGGAAGGGACCCACAAGGATCATCTAGTCCAACTCACCATCTAATACCCGTACAGAGACCGAGAGCACATCCCAGAGCGTAACACCAACCTAGATGCCCCCACCTTAACGTGTCCCTTCTAAAGAGTGTGTAACCTTCTAATGTGGCACTCCAATCATGCGCCTCCCCCCACCATGTTTCAGTAACAGCAACTATATCATACCTTTCCTGATGTACCATGACCTCCAGTTCTTCCTGCCTGTTGCCCAGGCTGCGTGCATTGGTGTACATGCACTTTAACTGTGTAGCTGTGTATGTTCTTGGCTCAGTCTTACCAGCACCAGTGCCCTCTTGAGTGGTTGCCGGATCCCCTTCCCCCTTTGAATTTAGTTTAAAGCCTTGCCAATGAGCCTCGCAAGCCCTCTGGCCAAAACCCTTTTACCCCTGTTTGACAGATGCAGCCCTCCAGGGTCCGTTAGCCCTGGTTTGGAGAAGGACGCCCCATGATCGTAGTACCCAACGCTATTTTGCCNGGTTCAGTCCCGGTCCCAACACCACGTCTACTCCTGTTCTAGGAACTCAGTACAACTGCTATCCTCCTTTCAAAAGATGTATTTCCCCTCTCTTCTACCACTGCTTGATAACTCCTTTTCAAATCAGGGAGGCATTCCTAGTCCAGTCCTAGTCCAAGATTTATTGCAGACTACTGCTAGACTCTCAGGGGACTAAAAGGGAAGAAGTGGGAGGAACAGCAAAGCCATCAGAAGTACTAATTCTTGCAAATCACATGCTATAGGCTTTTTTAGTTAAAACACAACTAATTCTATTGCTAAAGGGGAATTTTTATTATGCAGACTTCTGCCAACAAATAAATACTTCAAGACTATTCACTACCATCAGAGACCATCATATGGTATAGTTTTGGCATTTCTAGTGTGAACAGGCTTCAAACCAGCAGCTAAAAGAAAAGATTCTTTCTTATTCCATGTCAGGCATCCACTACCTTAAAGGCAGGATAAGATTTTTCAATACTTCTGTGACACATTCATGGGCATAATAAGAAAGAGTATTGCTGTTAGCTGGCCACAGTACTGGCTTCACTTACTAACTTCTCCGATCTCCTCTTCTTCTGTTCACAATTAACACAGGATGCTTGTTTGTATGCTACAGGTTGGAAGCCGTCACCCTCGCATGCAGTTGGATATGCACCAGTAATTGCTCCAGCTGCAAAGCTTCTGTTAAGGTCAGAGGTCCTTCCAGCCCCAGAGGCTTCCTGCAGCTGTTCATCCTCTGGTCAACCTAGCTGCTGCAGTGGAGTCTCAGCCTCACTGGGGTTACTGGTCTGCTTCCACAACTCTTATGTAAAGAGTAAGGGCCTGACTCCCCAGCACTTGGGCACTGTGCTGTCATTTACCTCTATGCAGATGGATGAAAACTGCTGAGGACAAGCTAACAATAAGACATGGTTTCCTCTCAGCTAGAGACTTACAATTTAAGGGTAAAATTCTCTGCCTTTTTCTGTTTTGTAGATTCACCAAAAAAGCTTCTGAGTTGGTTTGAGGGTGTTTTTATGCTTCTTGTTTTCCTCACAGCCCAGCAAACACAATCAAGTCTGCCACTGTAAAGGTATTTTACCAGGCTTACGTAATTCACACAGCAGGCTGCAATGATGAGAACAAGATATCTCATGTGAAAGCAGACTGATCCAGAGAAAAGGAATAGTAATCAAAGATAAAACTGTTAATGGAAGGGAGAAACAATTAGGGAGCTATGCAAACAAAACGCATAACAATTGAATTGTTAGCTTTAATTACAAAATAAAAGTGAGAAAAAAAGGAAACAAACAAAAAAGACTACTATCTCTCAAAGATGAAAGCGTCACTTCCTCCCTTACTTTCATATTGTAAAGAAATAAGCCCCTAATGTAGCAGGCAGGATGGATTCACCAAAACTGAAAGAAAAAGAGGTAGCAAGATCAAAGTAGTAAAAAGGAATTATGCAATGCAGTAATTATTTGTGACCTGTAACCTTTAATGGCCCAGAAGAGAAACACCTATTTCCTTACTTTTGAGTTTGCTTCTTTTTTCCCCGTGGTTACTAGTTCTCTATTTTTTCCATTTCTCCTTCTAATTACACACAATGTGCCTTTACTACTAATTTTATAACTGAGTGGTTTGACGTTTGGTTGGTCTCAGTTTATTACGTGTGGATTTATTTTTTTTAGTTGACTTTTGGGGTGCACTTTGTTTGTTTGTTTGTTTTGGCATCTTGTGAAATGAGAATACACAGCTTGAAAGTAACCATGACTGTACAGCATCTTCCTCTTCACATGCAGGTGTAGGGACTGTCATAACAAACTCTTTGGAAAGCCAACAGTAGTTCAAACATCAGCGATATCATATATCTAAGCCTGTCTGAACTGCAGTCAAAGGCAGAACGATACAAGCTACCTTTGAACTGGACAGCTTGCGTGTCAACAACAATGGATCTCAGCATCACCATGGTTCTTCCTTCACTATTCTAAATTAATCTATATAAAGAGAATTACAGAGCTCAGAATACTTTAGTCCAGGCGATATTAGTTGTAATAACATCTATTTCATAGTAGAATTACAATGATGGATAAGTGGAATACACTGTAAAAAAAAAAAAAAAAAGGTGTCTTAATTAATCCTCATGTTTTTTCATGGGGAAACATCATTTTTCTTTCTCTAAACATCGGAAAAATCTATTTATTATGTTTGATAAGTACTCTATTCATCCACTTGCAAACAAGAATATCTCACAGTATGATGCATTTCCATCTCTCTCCATGGAATCCCAATATTTGCTATTAAATAAAACAGAGACAGGGTCCAATCTCCGGGCAAATCGTTTGGCTTAGCTATATCTACACTACACAGCACGTAGTATTCATCTTTCCCTGAGCCTCAGTCCCCTTAAGTCATGCTTATCATCTCTATATGCTTTCTTTTCAGTTGAACGTGTCTAGAATACTGAGACATTTCTGTTGCAGACTATCAGTGTTTCACTGCCTGAAATTGGGGGTGTTTTGGGTGTGTGGACACATGGGAGTGCTTGAGGATGCCAGTCTTGCTGGGATACTGCTGAAGGACAGTACAGGGCAGAATTGCTTTGCTACATATTCCTCACCGGTGGGGATATAAGAACTCCCTGACACATACTATGCTCCAAATTTTACCCAGACATTGCTTCAGAAAAATCCAGTGCCAAAAGCATGATTTGGAACATGATAGTACTTCAATAAGATGAATGATGACAGCACAGGTCCTCAAGCCCACTCCATGGATCTGGTTCATTTAGGAATATAGATAAAGTTTATGATGTGCACATTCCTGACTAAGTTTTCCACCTCTTTTGTCTTGTTCTTTTATTAGAATATGCCTGGCAAAAGAATTGTACAATGCAATTGAGTCATTGGAATCTTTTAACAGGACCTAGAAGTCAGCAAGATAAATAATAAAATCAGGAGGCAAGTATAAAGAAACAAGACCTTGATTTCAGCAAGACATTATATGCAATTAAATTATTATGCAAAGAAAAAAAAGGCTTGGATAGCCATGTCAGCAATATTCCTATTGATGTGATGACCTACACAAACACGCAAAACGAAGAAGCTAGAAATCCAACTGCAGAAAAAGACAATAACAGTGACTGCCTTTACTGAGAAGTTGCTAAGCTGCTCTAGCAGTTCAATTGGGTGTCTTTCTGCTTTGCAATTAGTTATGAAAGCTTGAAACCCTTTTCTCTTTACAGAGAAGACACAATGGAGATGACAAGGGCTAATCACTGTGTGTGAGCCAATACCCACATTAGTAGGCTCTGATGCAGTCGCAACTGTTAACTGCATCTGAACACTGATCAGTCTCTGGCACAGAAAACATTAAAAAAGTAAGAATAAATGTAGACGGCAATCACATTTATGAAAACACCTACAAATAAAGCCAATAAATATATGCAAAAAAATGTGCCCTGTTTTTCTAAGGACATTCACGTTATGACTTATTTTGTTTCAGTTAATCTTCAAGCAAATGAAGGTAAAATCACTATCTGCTGACCAGTATAATTAAAGAAGTGATTACTTCAAGAAGTAATTGGTAAAAAAATAGATAACCAGTAATCAGAAGGACAGACCATATGTTTTTAAATATGGCCAGATCATTTGCATAGTGTTTATGTACAATAAATAAAAAACAAATGAAAAATCTGCTGACAGGAATTGAGTAGCAATAAGGGTAGAGTGATATGCTAAATCCCTCATTCTGGATCATTTAGGTAATGTTCCGTTCATTTTAGATTCATGAGTAGAAGCCTTTACAGATTGGGCACTCATACCATAAATCTCAGGTTATCCATTATTAGGTGGCATTCTGCTGTTTGCAATTGTATATGTTTACTTTGTGCGTAATTAACTGCACAATGGCTGTCTGTGTTCTGCATGGAATTTACACTTAGGCTCTCATCAAAACAAATTACTCTAAAAAATAGGCCAGTTCCATTAGCTATACCCAACCTGCATTTTCTAATACTGATTCTCAGAAAATGGAGCTGGAGCTTTGATTTTTCAGCTGCAATGAGAGTAAAATCCAGTCTTTCAAAAGACCCTGTGTTTGTGTTCTCAGGGTATTTTATTAAATCTTATGGAAGTAGTTGGTATGCCAATGGATAGAGACAGAGGGAAGCCAAGTATACATAACAGAAGCTGGGATGATACATTTCCATAAAAATAATAACTGCAGAGCATATTTGGACAGGCAATTGATCATTGCACAACTCCATGCTATGGATCAAAAACTTCACCCTGCATTTCTTCCATTTCTGTGCATGATTACCACTACCAGGTCAACTACTTCTGACATCCAGTTTCTTTATACACTATATGTCAGCAAAAGCTTCCAGACTTCTTTCTCCATAATGTAAAATTGGATGGAGAAGAAAAAAATAAAGTGAAATGAAATCATGCTGAAAGAAAGAAGGTAAAGCTACCAATAAAATTAAGTAAAAAGCAAAGGAAGATGGTAAAAAGCTGCTAATATTAAGGCAAATATTTACAGATTAAAATGAGAAAAAACACAGACAGTTGTGAACTTGACTTCATGGAACTGAAAGAGGATGTCTCTATATTTTTAAATTATTTAGAAGCTAAATAAAGAATATTTAGTACAAATGGAGCTATGCAGTGAATATTATTTTACAGCTCCTCTGCCGTATAGAGGAAGAATTTTAAAGTAGTTGTTTGAAAAGTGATTACTGAAAACATGTGTGAAGAAATCCTATAACCTGCCCTTGTGTTTGAAGTAAGAATTGTGATAAAATGTGACTATCATGGTATAGAATAATAATATTAATCACAAATAAAAATTCTCAGATTGGACAGCTTTAAGCTAAAAACCATGAACAACGTAAATAGCCCAATGTTAATGAGCTTCCATATTTTCCCCTTGAAATGGTGAAGAGCTACACTTGATAGAAACAAGTTATATGTAAAACTATTTACAAAGATGATAACGTGGTTTATATCAATTCCTTTGTGTATTTTTTTACATGTTACCTTAATGTAAATTTATTTTTTTTTCTTACAAATTATATAATATGTTCATTTGGGAAGGAGGTGAGGAGGGAATTGTTTGTTTTCTGATTTTCTTTTTTGCCTATAGAAGACATTGTAATTTCTTTCAGAACAGCAGTAGGAGGGCATTTTGTAAATTGTTTTTCTTACTGCTTTGTTTGGAAGGGATCCTCCTCAATCTACACCTTACATTCCCCAGAGAATTTTAGTACATCTGATTTACGCAATATCAGAATGCAGGATTTTTCATCTGAGGAAATTCCAAGATCTTGTGGAGCCAATGACAATGTCTTTCCAAAACTCACATTAAAATATATATATATTTATATTTCACGGCATGGTTTCTTTTATTTATTTTTGTTTCCAAACTCTTCATTTTCAAAAATTACATATCAAAATATATCAAAATCAAAACCTCCCACATTCACCAAGCTTATGTCTATACATTTTTAATTATCTAGGTGTTATGTAAAAAAAATTACTATCAACTTGGGTAGGCAGCATATATTATTTTACACTGATCTGCTTCATAAAGGAAGTGCTTTATAATAGGAATTGTACTCAATCCTCCTGCAGATTTGTCCTACTGTATTTTTCTGTTCCCATTTGTTTTTGAAATACAAGGGATCAGGACCTAGCAAATAAGCTCCTATTGCAGGATTTTTCAGGCTGAGATTTATTTATTACTTCTCAACTCAGATGTTATAACGCTGCTGCTTTATACACTTCCTTTTGGCAAAACACCCCATTAATAACAATTCCTTCTCTAGACTCATAGTTTGTATTCTTTTTATAGATGATTTATTAACATATACAATTACTTAAATTTAATAAAATGGTTCAACAAAAGCTCTTAAGAACACAGTGAAAGTCAACAGACCTTTGTGTTTATTTTCCATTTATACCTGTGAGAATCCCTACTCTCACCCCTACAAGTACAATTGTACAAGTTGAAATAGAAGTCTGCATTCATCAAACAGCTATTCTGGTAGTCATTCACAAGACCCTGTAATGTGTTTTACAAAAACTAAAAATAAAAAGTGACAAGAAAAGAAATTGAACTCTTCAAAGGGAAGAAAGATAGAACTTTAGACATTAAATGCCACCAGGACCTTGTATAGAATCCTGTACAGGTGAGTCTTAAGCAACCCGTCAGCTCTGATCAAATTCAACACTTCACTTTTAACATCAGATGCTCCTAGTTTTCAGAAGGCTTGTTAATTTTTATTAATTTTTATTAATTGATCTCTTGGTTCTTTTCAACTTGTGTTTTCTCTTGTTATATTTAGATACTAGAGTATATCCCGACTGCATTGCAACCCCTCCATTATGACCCTGCGGACTTGCGAGGAAAATTTCTCCCAATTTGGTTTCAGGGATTTGCAAGGTTCCCCGGCCAATGCATGCACAGTGCCTCTGCTTCGCCGAGGGGCAGTGCCGGCACTCCCTGTGGGCCCGGCCCCTGTTACTCTAAGTACAGCTGGGGACAGCATGTTACTGTTTCCATAGCTACAGGCAGGGAAGGGAAGTGCCCCAGGAAAGTGGGGCTGGACTGACCACGACGGCGGCAGGGCCAGCTCTGTGAATTCGTGGGCACCCCTTCCCCACTGTGGAGGCAGGGCGAGCACGCGTGGTGGCAGCAGCCAGGTCGCAGATGCTGAAGTGGCCGGGACAGTGCCGACCCCGTAGCCACGCCATGCTGACTGCCCCAGCAGGTTGGCACAGCACACCAGGGCCAGGAGGGGGGCTCAGGGTGGGGAGCAATGGCACAGGATTTGGGCTGTGAGCACGCATAGTGGCAGCAGCCCAGCCCCATCTACACAAGCAGCTGCATTGCCAAAGAGAAGCTGAGGGATTCTTGGGGGGTCTCCCAAGTCAGAGAGGGCTCAAAAACAATTTCCTTTCCTCCCGTGTGCTGAGAGAGCCTGTGTGGAGGAGCAGAAAGTGTCCACAGTGCTCCAGAGTGGCAGGACATGGAGCAATGGGCGTGGCATGCATGCATATTAATGACCTGCACATCTTTGTGAATTTGACATTTTGCAAGACCTCTGACATGACCTGTTTCTTGCAAATGAGAGGGGTATAACTGCATATGCATACTATATACGTACATACAAATACAGTAATCCCTTAAATTTCATGGGGGTTTGGTACCAAGGGAATGCCGCCAAAGCCAAAATGCACAAAGAGCAGCAGATCATACATATGCAAATAAGCCATAACCATCGTCCCCTTCAGACCTAGAGCACCAGTGGGCATACCCGGCACCTCCCTGTACTTCGTGATGGGACAGGGGAGCAAAGGGGATCTCTTCTGACCTCTGCCCACCTCTGGGGAGTGCTGGGGAGTTCATTAGGTTCATTGCGGTCACGACACCATTGCAGGGAGTTCCCAGCTTTCATCACAATCACGACAATGGTGGCAGTGGGGGTGCTGGGTCCCCACAGCTGTGGTGACAGTGGGGTACTGGACTCCCATGGCTGCGGAGGTGGGGGTGCCAGGCCTCCATGGGTAAGGTTGTGGCAAGGGTGTCTGGCCCCCGGGTGCTGTCACAATGGCAGCTCAGGGAGCCGGGAGCCCATGGATGGCTGCAGCTGGGGGATCACCAGCTAATGGGGTCTCAGTACTGCCCCGTGGAGAGCAGCTGGAATAAACCATTGACACCATTTTATAAACCATTCCCACACTTAACCTATCCTACACTCATAAGGGAGAGAACTCCGGGGGGTCCCCTAGCAAGCGAGAGGCACCATTCCCTCTGGCCTGTGGGGTGTACCAGTCCTGTCCTGTAGGGTGTGACAGTCCCACCCCCTGGGCCAGAAAAGGCACTCTGTACATGTACAGTCATCCCATGCTCATGTGACACAGAAAAGCATCTCAAAGAATCTGGGGAAGTTGATGGCATGTTCACCGGAAAAAAAAAAACAAAAACAGGAAGATGAGAAGCTGTGAAATTTGAGGCAGGAAGAGGTGAGGGAAGGGCAGGAAAGATGATCCAAGTAATTACAAACCTGTCAGCCTGACCTCAGTCCCGGGCAAAGTCATGGAACAGATAGTCTTGTGTGCTATTATGCAGCAACTGCTAAACTACCATGACATTAGAACTAGTCAGCATGGATTTAGGAGAGGCAGGTCTTGCCTGACCAACCTAATCTCCTTTTATAATCTGGTGACTTGCCTGGTTGATGAGAAAAAGGCCGTAAATGTTGTGTACTTGGACCTTAGCAAAGCCTTTGACATGGTTTCCCTCATACTGTTGGAGTCTGCCCATTTCTCTAGTCTTTCAAGGTACCTCTCGACATTTGCCCCCAGTTTGGTATCATCCGCAAACTTGCTGATGATGGACTCAATTCCCTCGTCCATATCATAAATAAAGATGTTGAACAGTGCCGGGCCTAACACTGACCCCTGTGGGACTCCACTAGTGACTGGCTGCCAGCTGGATGAGGCACCATTCACCAACACTCTCTGAGCTCATCCATCCAACCAGTTCCTAACCCAACATAAAATGCTTCTGTACAGTTCATGCTCTATGAGTTTCTCCTGAATCTTATTATGCGAAACCATGTCAAAGGCTTTGCTAAGGTCCAAGTACACAGCATCCACAGCCTTTTTGTCGTCAACAAGATGAGTCACCAGAACATAAAAGGAGTTAGGTTGGTCAGGCAAGACCTGCCTCTCCTAAATCCACACTGACTAGTTCTAATTCCATCTTTCCTTCCCTTCATGTGGATGGGTGTCACGTTAGCCAATTTCCAGTCTTGTTCTTTTGCTTTGCTTCTACGCAGGCTTTTGCTTTTCTTTATTTGTGCTCATATTAAACTGCCTTATTCCAAGCCATCTTTTGTATATCATGTATATGTATATCATATTATCAGGACTGAGCGACTGTTCGGGGCCCTGGCATCCAGCCAGGGTAAAACTCGTTACACTGTGATAAACCTTTTTTCAGTTTTTTTTTCTCCAGGAGAGGTTGTGGGTGAATCTCTGGCATCCAGCCAGGGTCAAACCACAACACTTACTAATTCTGATTCTATGTTCTATAGAAATGTACATTTTATAGACAATAAGAATGAGATATGCATTTCTATTAATTGAGCAAAAATTCCTGTTCCTCTGTAAGACAGTATATTTTTCAAGAACGAAGAGAATCATGAATGTTTAATACATAAAAGCAGGAAAATGCATAAAATGATTGGATGTAGATTTATTTCGACCTAAACTTCTGCTATAATAGACAGACCTAAACTTCTATTATAATATATTCTGTTAAATAGACATTGTTAAAATTAACTGATTTTATATCATGCATGTTTAAGCCATCCTATTTGTCTCCACTGGTTAAAAAAGAATAGCCCAGTGAGAAAATCAGGTGAAGATACCTATTCAACAGCTAAGCAACAAAAATCCCAACATTCCTGTTCTCTGATTGAGTTTTCATTCTTGTATTTTGTACATATAGGTTTAGAAATCAAGACTAACTTCTCTAGTGAGTTATAAATATTTGCAGTTATTATCTTGGATACCAGTCTGGGTCACTGATAGGTTTACCCTGCTAATCTTTCTTACTCTAGGATTTTGATCAAAGATTCTATTGGGAAAAAACATCTTCCACACTGCCACTGTTGATTATTCAAGGCAGCAGGATTTTTCCTAATAGTAAAATATGTTCTCGTCTCTAAACTGTTCTAAACTGATTTGTGTGAAAGCGATGACTGCTCAGATCTATTATCTAGTATGTTTATATAGATGTAAATAAATAAAGTTTTATTTAAACTTCATGTTACCTGATTTCTCTTTTAGCAGGAAGAGGAACTGTAATTCCCTGGGCATTTATAACTGTTTTGCAAAGGATTAGATGCTGAAAATATCTACTAACATTGACAGTCATAAGAACTTTTTCACAATGCCTCTTTCCACAGTATTATGCAGAATTTACTTGATGCTTTTTGTTCCTATGTGAGTCCTCCACCCTTTACAAGTCAATTTGATCACATAGTCATAGAAAATGAGCACTCTACAAATTATCTGACATAAAGAACCTATGAAATTTTTTTAAGTATTAACAGGAGTTATCCATGACTATTTTTACTTGAATCCATACTCAGGGGTGATTTTAAGTTGCCTTCAGAATATGGTTGTGGTTAATACAATAGGAATATATTTTTAGTATTGGGAACTATTACAATACTAGCTTGAGCCTCTTCTTCAATTGCTTTTTATAAATGTCAAGTCAAAAAAAACAAGACAGCATACTCACGTCCACTGTAAACACAAATGCTTCTCAAATATAGTGCCTTACAGACAGATTCACTGACATTGAAAGTGCTTATCACAGCTATAGTCTCCTAATTGCCTAGTTGCCCTTCAGATTCACTGAGAGGCAGCACAGAGTGGGCGCGCTGGGCAAGGAGGCTTTAGGGTCTCCGGGTTCTGGCTTCAGAGCCCAGCTGCCCTTCAGATTCACATCTCAACATGGGGTGTTGAGAAGTTTAGAGGCAATTAGCACGGCAGTTTGCACAGGCAGGATGTGCAGGCAGTGTTGCTGATGCCGTCTTGGTAGCTGATGTTTCTGCTCTGAGTTCTCTTTATCATCTCCCTCCCCTCACCAGAAATGACTGTTAAGAAATCCAAAATTGCAGGAAAAAGACGTGTGATGACACAAACATCAGCCCTTTTCAGAGATGTGACTGTCCAGACTGCTGACTGTAGGGAATACTGTAGCATCGGATGGCAATGGAAAGAACACTTGCATCTGATGTGAGCAGATGTATGACCTGCTCCTTATGGTGGCAGACCTTAAGGCGCAGGTTGAAAGGCTTCACATTATTAAGGAGAGTGAAAGGGAGGTAGACCGGTGGAGTCATACTTTCCCATCTCTAGTACACACTCAGGAACTGGAAGAGCTTGAGGCTTTGCCTCACAAGGAAGAAGGTAGAGATCTCCCAGATGATGAGGAATGGGAACAGGTCTGTAAT
>WEKX01012771.1:0-70145 GCA_013390025.1 Pitta sordida
GCCTGCACGACCAGCAGGGGGTAAGAGCTCTACAAATTCCCTCAAAAACAAGCAAATAAACACAGGGACTTGTGACCCTCTTTCTTTCACATCTTCGTATGTTCCCATTATAAAAATTGATTCTTATGTAACAAAGAAAATTCCCCCACTTAGACACATGATGTAAAACTTGACAATTCTGACTGAAAAAGTATCTTCAGACCTGACTCAACACAAATAACTAATGTGTGCATGAACAACCCTGGGACTGTGTGTATATGACAACATAATGACATGCCCATTTCTTTTCCTAAAGCAAATACACTTTTCCATTCATAAAAACTTGCTGGAACAGCTTTAATTTCCCTGAAAATCTGTTTTTACACAGCAATCCCAATCCAAATTCACTTTTTTTCGGCACAGAAGGGCCTCAAATTCTAACAGTGTGCATTTGTTTTTTAAAGTAAGTTTTTATTCATGCTGCTGGAGGCCTGATCTCTCTCAGTAGCCTCAGTCTTTCAAAAGGATTGTTTACCACCTCAATTAAAGGAGAACAGAAAAACGTGGCCAATTAAAAAGATGAAGAAGCTGAGGTTTTATATTAAACTTGAAATCACCCTTAAACTACAATTGCAACTACCCTTGTGGATAAACAAACCTTAGCCAATTATTGCAGCAGCAAAACAAATTAAGGTACAGTCTCAAACCAGATTAAACACGAGATTAATTTCTTGAACAAGTACGTGCCCGAGCTGGCAGAGCTGCTCAGCAGCCACAATCCAGAGTGCCCCTGTCATTTCAGCCCTGAAGGAGGAACATGGATCACCAGGAATTGGGAAAGCTCAGACGTGTAAAACCACAGAGCTGGTTTAGCCCCAGTAGCAATGGTGTTTTACCATTTTTTTCTGTTATTTTGAATATTTTGTAATGACTTGAACAGACTCATGTGTGCTGCAGGAAGATCCTATCAATATTTGAGTAGCACACCCAACTTGACCAAATAAATCAACCTATCCAGACTTTTATTGCCCCGCATAAAGTATCTGCATTTGACCATCTTGTAAATTATGGCTCACCTCTGATTATCAGATGATTTTGAAGGACCCATTACCAACCAAAAGCCTAAATAATATACTATTATTACTGCATTGACAGCCTATAGTCTCCCCTCTCCAAAATGGATAATTAAATAAAACTGCAGGCTGGGCATATCGATTCTATTCTGTCCAGAAATATTGGAGACATTTGTTTTTCCTGCACTTGCCCCATAGGGACAGGAATCTGCACATGGTCTTTTCCCCCCCGCAATAAATCCCAAGGAAAGACACCAGCAATGCAGAGAATACTCCTCAATGTCTGCTGTTGCTTGATTGATTTGGTCTCTGCAGGAGTTTCTTGCTCCATCAGAATCCAAAGCAAACTAAGCATCAGGCAGGATGAAGAAACGGGAAAAACTGATTTCCTGAATGGACTGTTGACTGCACACACCAGTGCTGGAACTCTGCTCCATGGGTCATTCCTGCTGGGACTCCCTGTGGTGTCCCAAACCTTTGGGCAGCTTCAGAGGCCTCAGAAAGATCCACATCCCCCGCCTTTCCCTCCTGAGGAATCCGGGAACCAGTTGGGAACAGGGTGATAAACTGTGCCCTGTGGGGCTGGAGAATCATCACTCCTCCCTTTATATGAGTGTAGCCAAGCCCTGCTTCTCTTCCAGCCTCAAAATCAGAGCATTTCCAGAATGCCAAAGGCTATATAAACAGGAAAAAAAACTCACCCAAACTTATTTCCCAGAGCTGGTATGGAAATGGATGCGTTTCTAAGAATTATGGCAGTAACTACCACTCACCACAGACCTTCATAGATCTGCACTTACAGCTCCCTGAGCACAAAGATGAGGAGAAAAACTCTGATTTAAATTTCTTATGTAATTTCTGTGGCTTTTATGGAAGACATTTCAAGAACTGTCTGCTGTGCATGCAGGTTAACATACATCTCTCACATTATGGAGTCAATATCCCACCCAGTGTAAATCTCAAAGTTCGGCACGCCCTGAATTAAATCCTGTAATGACTTCTAAAGACAACAGTACAATCTCCAATGTCAATACCATACCGTAAAGTCCAGGGTTATAATTTGTTAGGTCAGTAATTCACCACAGCCTATTAAACTTAGTACTGGCTTCCTCAAAAGCGCTAAAATAAATGTTTAAAAGGTTCCCAATGGCATATTTATAGTTATCTATAATTAGCTCTGCAGCATCACACAAGCACATCACAGAAATTATATATATAAATCAGACCCTGATCTTAATTTCACACTTATTCTCCAAGGACTGGCATAAACAATTCCAAAAGCTCCTCTGGCTCCTGATATCCTCAATCCACAGCCCAGGCTGCACAGTCAGAGACTCCTCATGTTCCGTTCCGCTTTGACAACAGCACGAGTCTGAGCAGGAGCTGAAGGCCAAGCCTGTCCAAAGTGACAGGAGAGCTTCCCAGCAGCTTCGGATTCCACCCTGTAACTGAGCCCCAGCAGGCAGCTGGGAGCAGTCAGGACTTTGGGATGTATGGAAAGGACAGGCTGTGGGACCACATGGGGCTACAGGTGTGAAGGGAAAAGTGTCCCCACCCCAGAGGGATCCTCTCCTAAACACATGTAACTTCGTGGGTGACATCCAAGTCCTGCTCAAGAACAATCGCTACAACCAAAGCACTGGTTTTTCAGAAGGAAGAACAAGTGTTAGCTTAGTTACCTCTATTACTTCACTCTCTATTATTGGAAAAAACAAATATGCAACCAGTTGCTCTGTGGTGTGCAGAAGTGCTGGCTGTCAACTGTGGCATTTGAGTGCTTCCAAAGGCTTGTATCTACCTTTGTGATAGGTATGAGCTCCATGAGGGGGGTAAAACAAGGGGGAAGAAAGACTGGCTGGCACATGTTGATGTACAGCAGCTCACATTATACCACAACTGCTGGATGCATTTTATCATCCATATGCCAGGAACAATTGACCTAAGGCAAGACTTTTATTGCAACTTTTGGCAGATCCAGTCAATATCTATTATTTACAATTATGCTTTTGTGTGTGTGTGTTTCCGCTGCAGTATCTAATTGTCAAGACAGAACTTCACCATGTAATTACTCAAAATGCATTTAGTAAGTGATGCAGATGCAAGATACAGGAGAAAAATAATACCAGGCAGTATGAAATTACATTCCCAACAGCTACATATCTCTAAGCAGAAAGTACACAGCAAGCTAGCACCATCACCCTCTACTAAAAACCCTTTGTTGATGCTTCCTTCAGAAATCCAACACCCTTTGTGTTCCTGACCTATGGAGACCAGCAGCTGCCTGGACCTGCACTGAAAACTCCCACCGCTACCACCGTGCAGTGCACACCCAACACCACAGACCCTGCTTAGGGCACAGCCAACAGAATCGGAGGCCACTTCACCCCTTCACTCCTGTTTTACACAAAGATGCAATAATTTTAAAGTGGGGTTGGTTTTTTTTGTTTGTTTAGAAAGCTGACAAGTTTCAGATGAAGTGGCCAGAGGCTTTGAGCTTTCCCTCTGGATAGCTCAGGGCAGGACAGGCAGGTACCAGTTTATTACCCACCTACATTCAAGCTTCTCTCTTCTGGTCCTGGGACAGCCAAGAGGTTTTCTGTTGAGGTGGGAGGGAGCCCCAGCAGTTTCAACAGCAAATACACAACATGAAATACACTCTGCCTGCACTTGCTTTTGGGGCTCTTTGCAAGTAACCACATCTGGATGCATCTCCCCCTCTTTTCACACTCCTCTCTGCAAGCATTTTCTAGAAAGTGATAAGAGGAAGCTGTGGGCTAGAATCTGCAAACGCACAAGTGTGGGAGTTGCTCAACTCCCCCTGGAATAAACGGCGTATGAAGAGTGCTAATGGAGGAGGGCAGCCAAGAGCAATTCCTCTGAGACATGAGCTTGTCTGAACTACCTCTCCTGCTAGGACTCTTGGAGGACGGGGGAACTTTGGCAAAGCTGCACGTTGAACATATTTTTGAGCCAGCAAAATTAGTGTAAATGAACAATGGCAGCTAAACAAAAAGTTTCAGCAATATAATTTTGCTATACACTAAATATAGCACAAGTATGAGCATTCTGTTCTGAAATGCAGCTCTAACAAAAAGCAAAGGGTAACTGTTAAACCCTCTCAACACTTGACTTGGTGCATCCCTTCTAAAGGTGAAGGATCAGGTATTGCCCAGTTTTTGCAATCCTTGAGCAAACACTCTGCAGGGTGACACCCCAACACAGGTGACCATTGCTACATGATCGAGTGGCAGCTGAATTCAGTACCTCATGCCCTGTTCATGCAGGGATTATAGTAAAATCATAAGGAAAAATTGCTCCTCAGCAAGCACAGGATGGACTGGTGCAGTGCTACAGATTCCTCAGCAAACCCTGAGCAAGTTCTGCCGCTCCTGTTTGGACGGAGCGATGGAAGGAAATGCACTGCTGGTCTATGTGTGTTCCCATCTGAGCAGGTCCTGCAGCCGGGGCACAGCCAGGCTGATGCTCCCGCTAAATCAGGCTGCAGAACACCTACTGCAGGCAGGCGGGACAGCTCCCAGCTTGGCCGGTTAAGGAGCTGCTGCACACACACCCACAGGCTGCCAGTTATGCTTCCCAGATGGGCCCAGACCACCCACCAGTCCTTGTCCTGCCTCCACAGGCAGCAAAACCTGTCATCCCAGTCCCACTCCAGTTCACACAATCCAGAGAAGGATTTCAGCAGGCTCCTGTTGGCATGCTGAGCTGACAGATCCAAAAACATTTCCCTCCATTTATATTTTTGCTGTCTGTAGGTAAGGCTCTGAATTTGTTAAAATAAAAAAGGCGAAGTAATCCTGTCCTGATGCAGACAGGCTGAATGCTGAGGAAATGCTAAGGGTTACAAAGACCAAATTCTCTACCCAGCAGCAGAAGCCCTGACTCCTGGCTAACAGCATCCCAAAGGCACTGCCTGTACTGCCACCGGCAGGGACTGCTCACCTCTCACTGCAGCTCCTGTTGGATTCCCTCCCCTCATCCCTCCATCAGACATCTCTCTCAGCATCCCCTCCTCAGGCTGGCCATCTCCTAACCCTGCCAAGCCACTACTTGTCTATTCCAAGTTACCCTGCATGTGCAAGAGTCACTCTGATAACACAAATGGACATCCAGAAGACAAACACACTTTCCCTACACAATGTAGCATCAGCCAGACTCGCTGGTGTGAGAAGCAGGAGGAGCTGGGAGCCTTCCTCCCTGAGGCAGTGACTCCTGCTCGCTCGTGTCCTCTGTCCCCACACAGCCCTGGTGATGGATTCAGCTGCTGCCTGTGGGGTTTCAGGGACTCTTGTGCCCAGTTAACTGATGGCTTCTCACGGAATGGGATTACGCCTGGAAGCTTTGCCATCCTGCTGCAGGTAGACACGTCACTCCTGGGCCAATCTCCCAGGTACAAGGTGAAAGGCACCTCAGGCAGCAGCTGTTGCCATGTGTATGAACAGCACCAAGTCCCAGCAGACTCCGTGGGGCTTGAACTTCCAGAGCTATTCACTTCCAGGCACACACTCCTTAGGCAGAAAGATGCAAGGTACTTCCACACTCACAGACACCCTTCCCTCAGCACACTAACACCCGCCAAGGATACCACTGTGCAGGAAGGAAGCGGAAGTTAAAGAGAATTTCTATTTTCACTACTTCAGGTATTGGTTGAAATCTGCTAAAGAATCAGCAATAGAATTCTCATCTTAAACATGGCAACTATTACAAGTCAGCACAAAACATAAGAATAGTGCCAAGCACATATTTGCACAATTTAATACTAGATGCTATGCCAGCCTACACATGGTCAGGGTATTCAAAACCTCCAAAGGTTACATGGGAATTTCAGAAAACAACATTTGTTGGAAATAACATCCTGGCACTCTGCAACTGAGGCCATGTGGGAATGCACGCTACAGCTTCCAGTCAGGAGTTCCTGCTGCCATTTATCTAACATGAAGGGAAATCGCACTTGTCCTCCCACGACAAAGCAAGCCAAAATTATTTAGGGCATAATTTTAAATCACATACGTGTTCAAAATATATATATGCAAAAATACTTTTGGTTTGTTTAAACCAATAGGGCATGTCATGGGCCATCAGCTTCAACCTCTCCCAGACTTTGATGGCTTGTTGTTTAGCCACAAGGGAGAAGAGGAAGCTATTCCTTTTTGCGGCAAAAAGAAAAATAAACAATCCCTTTCACTCCTCCAAACCAACTCCTCTTCACACACACACCAGAAGACCCAAAACCAAACAAGCAAAAGCCACAGAGGAAATAAACGTTAGAAAAACAAACAAGCATAATATTCCTTACACTGTACCACCCTTAAAGAGTACACTTGGCAACCACTTCAAAATAACAAACAGGGACACGCCGCACATATCTTATCTCTTCCCTTTGCAGAAATAAATTGAGAAATGCTGGGACAGTTGAAAGATCCATCAACACATTACATATGAGTGTGTCTGCAGACCTACAGTGTTGGCTGATTTTGCCATCTTCAAGAGATATTAAATGTTATTTGAATTGTAGCTCCATATTTCAAGTTGGAAAATCACATCCTCTAAGTTTTCCAGAGTATCATTTAGATCAGCTGGAAAAATTGATAGTGTTTTGGGTATTCTCCCCATCACCAAAAATCTCACATCCAGAGCATGTCCATGCACATGACACCTTGGTTTTTATAGTTGTACTCAGTGATCCAATCAATCATTAAGCAATCTTACTTATTTTTTAATTTTTAAACCCTGCATTTAAGCATCTTTGTTAGAGGTTCTTGATCCATTTTTTTTTAACTATTGAAAAGTTTCCTTTTCACTTACAATGGCAAGAAATCTCCTCTATCTAAACAAATGTAGTGATGACACCACAGAAATCAGGGTTTTTAACTGTATTACAACTTCATAGGACCTATGAATATCTAAAAGCAACTGGTAAAAATAACAACAGTGGCAATTTCATAACTGATTTCTACAGGATGAGGTTCCTGTATTGCCTGCTCCAACTTAATTTCTTTTGTGCCAGTCGATTGTGCCTTGGCACCTCGCCTTCCTGTTGAGAGCAACTCATTTGCAAATGAGTTTTCAAGGTTAAAAAAAGTGCAAAGAAATGAGATTTCCTACTGCCAAACCAACAGCACAATGAAGTAGTACAGTGGCTTTCCCAAAAATGCTCATTGGTCACTCTTCTGATATGAAAACCTTCAAACTAAATTCCAATTGTGTCTTTTCACAAGGGTGCTCCAGAGCAGCCACCTCGAAGAGGCTGCACTGCACGAAATGAGCCTGAGCACAAAGCAGGTGGCACAGGGAAAAGATACAGCAGAATTCCAGCAGTAAGGGATTCTCTGCTAAACAGAAGGTGCATTTATCTGTTCCACAGGATAATCATCACCATCATCATCATGTGTGTCAGAAGAAGTCTGGAGCCACTTCTTGCTCTGTTTTGCAAACAGAGTTAAGGAGTCCTAGGGATAACGTTTGTCATTAAATCGAGGATATGAGCCTGATTCAGCTCCACTGAAATCACTGGCAGGCCTTCCATTCATCCTAATGAACCTGAATCAACTCTTGTGGCACCAGATCGCAAACCCCTCCACTCGTTCTGCCTCCCAGAAGGCACCTGCTGTGTTCAGGAGAGCCCCAGGACAACTTTACTACACCAAAAATTAGTTAAATCAGGGCAGGAAAGAACATGCTTCCAATGTATGTAGTAGGAAAGAGCTACATATTTCCCTTACTACTTTTTTTACGGTTATCCTTGAACTAAATCACATAAGCTGAAAAACCTCAGCAGGTACTGAAAGAAAGGTTTATACGTGGGATCTGTGCAGAGAACTCAAGTGCAGCACAGCCTTGCATTGTCAGAGAAAGTAGTGTTCATATCAGTATTTAAAAAGAACAGCTGACAAAATTGCCTCTTTTTCCCCCGAACAGAAACAGCTTGATTAGTTTCAAGCATTCATTTACAACAAAAGGGAAAACAAAGCAAACCACACTTTCTTCTACAAAAGTTCTGCAAATGACAGATTT
Organism: Pitta sordida; assembly: GCA_013390025.1. Taxonomy (NCBI): domain Eukaryota; kingdom Metazoa; phylum Chordata; class Aves; order Passeriformes; family Pittidae; genus Pitta; species Pitta sordida. The sequence goes on from WEKX01012771.1 coordinate 8,085, forward strand.
TATTTAACAGGTGCATGAACTGTTTTCTGGGAAGGGAAGAGTGGAGTAAGGATTCTGACTCCAATAAAGGACTCCTGTGCTCTCCTGTTACCCCTGTTTAAGGGCAGCAAGTGGCAGCACCTCCACAAATAAATCTTTACAAGTTCCTTTTAGAGCTTTTCTTGTTTATACACTAAATAACAGCAGGATGATGGGAGGAAGGGAGGGCTGCATCAGACCAAGAGTATGGCAAGAAAAGCTACCAGGATGGAGAGAGTTGTTATTATTTGGAGCACAGGAGTGACTAGAAACCCCTGTCACCTCGGTGCTGTCTTTGGCTTGGTCCAACACAAACACACTGCAGACAGACCCTACTCACAAGAACACCAATTACAGTGATACTCATTTAATAGCTGGATATAAAATTTGAATGGAAACATTTTTTACTCAACTGTTGACTTTTAGCCACTTCAACAGCAGCTCTACCATTCCTGGCAAACAAATTTTGTCACCAACTTTGAGGAATGTCCTCCGTCCCCAGGTTCCTCATTGCTGGCACAGGCATTTATATGATTTTATATTATTTTTATTCCTTCTTGTTTTCCTTGTAAAACTGTGTGCATTATGCCATCTCCCCTCCATGCATTTCAAAAGGACAAAACCACCTCCTGTGGCAAACATGGAACTTGTGTTACACTGACATGGTTACCTGCCACAAAGTTGACTCTGGGAGGCTCCTCCAGCTCCTTGCCCATCTCCTGAGCATTTAGAGACGCAACTCATCCCAGTCCGGCGCTTTGGCAACTTTTCACAGTTCTAATTACCTTCTTACCTGCTTCACTACTCCAGTCAAGCCCTTTTTCATATCACCAACATGGTCCTGTTGTGCACACGTACTAAGGAATACTGGGGAGTTTCCACCTTTTTTCCTCTCTGTGTGAAAAGCAGTGCAGGGAAATTCAGTGAACTTGCTCAGTGAACTTCCCAGCTCTTGCCCAGTGCATGCCTGAAGGCACACATTAATTAGGCACATGCCAGACAGTTCCCATCTGATGCCTCAAGCTCTGCTCTTTCCAGCTGATTGCCTTTTATCAGCACCTTCAGTCATCCTCTGCTCACTGTCTTTTTCAGGTCTGTCACTTCACAAAGTATTATTTTAGTAAGAAGTATCTGCAGACAGACAGGGTGGAAACAGATCTGAAAAAGCAGGAAAGGGAATACAGAGATGGTGACATCAGCCTCCTAATTCTGGGTTTCCATGGCTGAGAATAAGTTATACCTCTTCTCAGAAGCAGGCATGGGCTCTCTGGAAGGCAGAGCACTGAGCAGGCACGCAAGAGAAAAGTGACCTGTATGTGCAGTTTACCCCATTGATGAGATACATCCAGTGCATCTACAGAGTTGTATTGAACCAGGTGTTCACATTTTTGCTCTGGATGAAGTGTGGGGAAGGTGAGTCTGAAGCCTCCAGTACATCTGCAGCTGACTTACTCAGCTTTGTTTATACAGCACATGGGAAAAAAAACGTGTCTTGGCAAGGAAGTAGAGCTACAGCTACTCTATCAAAGGCAATTAAATTTAAAAGTGCAAGTCAACAATTTCTTCTCCCTTAAGAAAAAGAAGGAAGGGATGGAATTGAAAAGACTGATCCACCATTTGATTGAGCAGACCCTTCAGGAAAGAACAACCAGCCCTGTACCACACTGAGTTGACATTGCCAGCTCTTGGCACAAGCATCTCTGTTTCTGTTGACCAGGAAGCACCAAACTGAGAACAAAGCAAACACAGTCCCCACACTGTCATCGGCACAGAAGAATGTCAAAATACATCCAAGAAGCTACAGACAAAAGCCTGGTACATAAACACACACAGCTCAGAACACCAAATATATTCAGTAAACTCTAATTAACATCTTCGCTGTGAGAAGATGCCCATCAACCTATAACCTGCTCAAAACAGTCTTCAAGCACACAAATTCAACAAGATCCTGAGCAGCTGCTTTCAAAGCAGGTCAGGTCTAATTTTAAGATTATTTTCACAAGGTGTGTCCCCCACTAAACAGACAGAGGTCTTCTGAAAATGTTGATTTTGGTGCTGGTGTGACCCACTAACAGCTACGGCTCATAAATCCCACTTTCCCTTGCCTAATCTGACCCTAACAGGACCCTGGTGCTGCTGTAGAGAAGAGCTCTTCCAGGGAAGCTATAGGTGCAAACCTGCCATGCAGGGGAGAGGAATACTGAACAGTTTTGGGTACCAAAAGCTTTCTGGATTTTCTGAAAGGCAGCTGGAAGCTACATCAAGCTGGAGGGAAGGAAGAAAGATGTAGCTTTTCTTCCATTTCCCTCTCATTCTGTGTTTGTTTCCACTGAGCACCTTTAGCCTCCTATTCCCATGATTTGTTACTTCTCCACATCAATAACACCTATTCTTTCTTTCTTCTGTTTGCCTTTTCATGTGCTTTCTTTGGCATTATTTTAGTCATCCAAACAGCTGATTTCCTGCCTTTAATCAAAACCTGCCTTTCTTCTCTAATCCACACAGTCCCCAAACACACAGCTCTGAAAATCCACAAGGTTTGGGCGCAGAGGATTTGCTCTTGCTTTGTTTGGTTTATTTGGGTTTTGTCTTCAATCACCTCTTGCTGTGGGGGACCCTGTGTGATCAGATCTCTGTCAGTAGGATGATGTTCCCTGCTGGATTCCTCAAGCCAAGAAAGCCTAAAACAAAGGGCAAAGGCCAAAAAAAAGTAGGTTTTGATCTTTGGATTAACTGAACATCATCAACCCTCTAGGATTTAGAACCAACTAAGAGTCCAAAGCAGGCCTTAAATAAGTTATGAAGGAAGGCAGCAGACCAGCATGAGGAGGGGATAGAGCAATCCAGCAGTGCCCTCAGCACAGCTGCTGCCACAGGAGCAATTCGGGCTCAGAATCCTTGGTCATTAGTCTCCAGAGCGCTCCCACTGCTCTCTCCCCTTCACCAGTTCACACATGTTCCCACTCTGGAAGTGAGCCAAGGAAAGCTGCACACACATGGCTCCCTGTTTATTTCCATTCTAATGAACACAGCCCCTGGTGCTCAGGTAGCAAGTGCCTTCCATCATCCCACTGATTTTTTTTTTGTGTGTATTTTAAGAGGGTATTTTGTGGCTTGTGCAAAGAACACAGAGTTCAGACAGATTTGTGTTGTCTCTCCCACATCCTCACCTCTCCCGTGGTTACCTCAATCAATGGATGCAACAGATCTAACCCACACTATTCCTGTTATACACCAACACTGCAGGAATGAATAGGGAAAAGAGGATTTTGATACATAAAGAATGACTGGGAATGACTCTAGTGGTCAACACCTGGGCCACAGCAGAAGGAAAGGAGAAACTACTGCACTGGGAAAACAGGGAGAACAGAAACACAGGGCTGCCTGTACTTAGTGCCAACCTCTGCAGTTTCCTTCCTGTGCTCCCAGGGACTGGAGGCACAACAGGCTCTGGCACAAAGAGAGGAAAGCAAAGGATGGCACAGAGGAGAGCAAAGGATCCCCACCTGAGGGGGAACTACTGTGGATACAAAAGAGAGCCTGGCAAGGGAGCTGAAAGGCCACAGATGAATGTTGCTGGCCTGTCCTCCTGCGGCTGAAATTGCTGAACAGCAATGAGCTGGTGCTGTGCCAGGAGAAGGGCTCTGACACACACCCTTGACTCCCATCGAGTTTATGCTGTGTTTATACTTCCAGCACTAAACTAAGATTCAGGAGATTAACACAAATTCTGTCTTAGCTAAGGTCACCAGACCACTAACTGGAACTGTGTTTCAGACTCACTTTTACAGGATAAAACTAATAGAATGTTCTTCCATTCCAGATTCTGTTTTGTCACTTATGAGTTGGTTTATTTGTTTCCCAGAAAAAGGACTAAAATTTTACACTTGCTTGGAACTTCCTATCTACAAATTAAATAGAAATAATATGAAGTTTAAAAAAAACCCCAAACAACAGAAGAAGCTGCATCTCCGTACTTCACTAGAACACCACTGTAAATGAGAGAGATTTCAATTTTGTGCCAGAATGGAAATTCACCCAGTCTGGGAACGCACCTCGATGCTGGGAATACGTGCCAGTAACATCTCTGCCATTCCTACGGAAGTTTTAGTTCTGCAATATTAAATATGGCTCTCATGAAAGATTTATCACTACCTGTCCCTTTGCATCTGGTGGCTGTGAACCACAAAGCAGGAGAAGTACTGCAAAAATCAAGGAGCTGTTGCAATGCCAACCATGCTTCCTGTGAATTCCACAGGATCTTTGGACACCAAGCCTGCTGTGTAACAAAATACAGGGTTATTTCTATTTAAAACTCCTAATGACCCATTAAATGAACCTAGGGAATGAGGGAGGATGGGGGTGGGAAAGCTTAGTTTTGTTTTGCTGCTTATTTTATAAACATTGGTATGAGTTACAGTGTAATTATAAAAAAGTTTGCCAAACCTTATATCAAATCTAAAATGATTTGTGAATTTAACAAATATTATTCTACTACAGTGGAGCAATTCAATGCAAAATAAATAGTAGGACAGAAGAGTTGGTACTTCCTTGCACTGCAGTTGTTTTGCACCAGGATCTTGACGTATCTCAAAACAAAAATAACAAAATACGTAGTTGCCTTTCAATCTGAAGCAATGGTGAAGTCTTCCCTCATAATGCTAAAGATTCTTCCTGCACTGCAAGTGAACCAATGTGAAATGACTACTCTCAACCACATGGTTCCTGGGAAAACAACTGGGAAAAACTGGAAATCTGCAAATCAAGTACTGGAGCCATCAGGGCCATGGAAACGCTCAGAAGAGACACCTGCTCCTTAGAAAACTAAGATGAGGAACGGCAGCTGTGAGCAGCTGTTTTGGATGCACTTGGAGACTTGTATGGATTTCCCCTGACAGAGGGATGGACTCCCAGACTCCAGGCTTCCATGACATGCCCCACACTTCAGAGGTTTTAAGTTCAATGCCATAGAATCTCCACGGAACAGCAGTTTTCTGTTAAAAAATGCACACCTCTTGTTCCTATCCTTTACAAAGAGCTGATTAAGCTTCTCTCCCAAATCCAATTTAGTCCTGCATGCTCATAGAATGTCACAATTGCATTTTGGATAAATCAATAGGGGCTGCAGGGCACATAATCAGATCAAAAACCGACCGCACAACTTTCTCAGCACAATCCTGACACAATAAACCTTCCTGTTAAGGACTAAGTTGTGCCATGGGAAAAGGAGGTGCACTTCTGGCCAGAGAGGGACAAAGGTGGGCATCCGCCACTTGTACTGAGGACAAGGAGGCAGCAGCAGAAGGCAGGGAACACACATTCTGGCAGTCCATACACGCTCCTGCCTTCCCATGTTAGCGTAAGAGTCTTAACTCCAACAGAAGCATTCAGCTACTCCAGCAGCATCTCTGTAACTCTATTTTACAGCTATATTAACTACTGTCACTAAAGAACACCCTACCCCCACCAGTCTCTCAAAATAAATTAAAATCAATCCCAGCATATGTACAAATTCCTAGAGCATTTAAGGGTCTTGGGGAAGCCCTTTGTGAGTGGCAAACCAAATTGGAGCTAGTGCTGATTCCCTAAGCCTCTGGCCAGCTCTCATTCACAGGACTACTCATCCCATGATAAAAGATGAAAACTGCCATGGGATGGTTGAGACTGATCAGAGAAAGCCCCTGTACTAAATTAAAAGAAAGAACAAAAATAGCACTTCTTATTTTGGAGATTCAGACCTATTGCTTTCCATTTTATTTTGGTTTTTCCCTGTGTTTAAACATGGCCTCCCACATTTATTTAACACCTGTTTAAACACCGTTTAATCACTTGATACCCTCTAAATGTATTCTTATAAGCAGGATTTATGGCACTGACCTGATTAGGCAACAACCATTGGCATTGATAATCATTAGGCTACGATGGCTCCCTGGGAGATGTCCCAGTAAAAGTGGCTGTCTCAATTAAGCACACTGCAATTAAGTGGACTATATCTATAGGGCGATCTCCCAAGGAGAACAAGGCATTTCAAATGCCTTTTTTTCTTTTAATAGATTTTTTTAATGCAAAATTAGTGCTTATGTTTAAAGAAGAGAATACTACTTACATGTTTGTCTAATAAGTGGGGGTGGTTGCTAACTGCAAACTGCTGTTTCAGTGCTGAAGAACCTTCTATTCAGTCCCCATAAATCCTGTGGTAGCACATCTGCCACATGGCCTGAGGCACACAGGTTGCACTGGAGGCTTGGCCAACATGAGCTTTCCCAAGAAAGATCCCCTTTGCCCAGGGGATGAAGAGTTGCAGGGCGTGCAGTCACAGAGGCTGCTGCCTGCTGCTCTCCATTTGTATGGGGAATTAAAAAAAATGTAAACAAGGCAGGAAAACACAAAGACAAGCAAAATTCCTATGGTCAAAACTGCAGTTTTGCCAGCTGCAGCCCTCTTTTCTCCAGACTTTCCCGGAGACACAAGGCCTATTCCAAGCTATTCCAGTCCCACACACACAGGTTGCTCCCAAGCCCATTCCCTCCACTCCCACGACTGTTGAGTGACCTTGGTGAGCAGCACCATGGGCACATGCCAAAATTCCATCTCTCTCCTGGCTCATCCCCAGCACTCTCCACGGCAGACACACATTAGCCCTCCCAGCACTGCTCATCTGCAGCGCTATCCCAGTCTCCCTGGTGTTTAGGGAAGGCAGCAAGGGGCTTTCAGCACACCTGAGCCACACACACAGGGTGCCAAATGCCCCAGAACCCTTGCAGGGAGGAATATTTTTAACCTCGCATACAAGGCTGTCCATGCATTCCCTGTTTCAGAGGAAAGGGAGAGGGATGTGTGGCGGGAACCTCTAAGACTGATTTGCTACAGGACCAACAAGTTTAGCTCCAAGCAAAATCAGTGGTAGCTGTGCTTGGAGCATGTCAAGTGCTGCCTAATTTCAAGAAGCATGTGAAATAATTCTACCTACATGTCTCAAGGTCAAGGGACACTTCTGCCTCCTCACTCTGTGCCCTACTTTCTTAATATGCAATTGAGGTGGAAACATGTCCTGCATGACAGTGGGGCAGTGAACAGATCCATTCTTCGTGGTGGTTCTCTTCCACATCAGTGAGCTTTGCCATGTACAATTGTCACTAAGGCATCATTGACATTCTTGAAGAGAGTACCTTAAACCTACAGCTTAATCCCCAAACTGGAGGGAAGAGCAACATCAAGCTTTTAAATAAAACAAAACTACTTTTACATTTTTTAGAGATTCCACAGCAACTCTTCAGTCCTGCCATTGGACTTCTGGGTGGCCAGAGTTAGTGACTGATACCTCATTTCTGGCAACCTTCACTGACCTGATCCCTCTTTCCTAAATGAGAACAATTAACACGGTAAAAACGCCGCGGGCACACTCCAGCACTGCTTCCACATGCAAAGCAATGCCATGGAAACCGAGCAATGCCAGTGTGGCAGCAAGGGCAACCACCAGATGAGCAGTGAGGAAGACAGCTGCCAGCAGGATTACTGGAATAGATTGCATTTCACAGGGCAGCTCACATTAATACTGCAGTGTGGTATTCCAAAGTCTGGACAGAAATTTGTTTCCCCATCATTAGCCAGCACTTTATCACTTGCCCGGCCAGATAACAAAGGGCAGTGGCCTGACCTGCCGTGTGGAGAAATAAAGGATTCAGCTTCACCTTCCCCTCCTCATTTTCAACAGCCATTTCTACTCACTTTCTACAGCTTGTAATTTTATACCTCTCCATACAATACAGCCTGAACACTTTGGTTCCCGGAGAAAGAAAACGGAGCAGCCTGTGGTTTGTCCCACTGCCCTTTGTAACTTAAATAACAGCACCCAACGGGCTTGTTTCCCAGCCCAAGCTGGTAGGAACCCGAGTGTGCTCTGAAGCAAATCCGCCAACAGGACAGCTTCATTTCCACACGTCACTGTCCAGCTCCAAGCAGATGCAAACATCTGCTTCTCCCCCCAACAATAGGTCCCCGTGATCTAATCAGAGGCTCCAGGGAATGCCGCTCCTCTGAGGTTCAGCATCACTTCTCATCACGCCTGGCGTTACAAAGCAAGTGTTGAACACTCAGAGTGGAGAGAGGTAAATAAAATACAGAGGAAGTGCAAAGATAAAGATGCAACATATGATAAAGAGGCACGCAAAGGCTCTGCCAGATGCTCACCAGTGAGATGTTCTGTGGATGTGTCTGATCTAACTCTCCCCTCAGAAGATAACAGCACTGGGTAGAGGAGAGGAGTGAGGGGCCACATTGGAGGCACAGCCCAGGGCCTGCAGCCAGAGGTGAGGACAAGTGTCAGCTCTCACCCCACATGATGCTGCCCTGCCCTCAGCCAGCCTTGGAGCCACTTCAGCTCTGTCAGAGCATGACTACGGGACTTGCAGTGCAGCAAACATGACAAATCCTCTCTGAGCTCATGGCTGTCACAGCAGCTGCATCACTCCAGCCCATCTACTCTCATTCATTTGATAACATTTGATCATCTCGTTACTACTCAAATGCTAATGAACACACATACCAGAAGTTTGAGACATCAGCCACATAACATCAGCTATATAACACCTCTCAACTTTTTCACTGCTATTTTACAAATGCTATTTCAAGGTGGTGAACATTTCCAAGGGACTCAGTCTTTCCTACTTGTGGAAAATTTGTTTTCAAACTAGATTGTACATATGTAAGATTATAGAATGGTTTGGGACGGAAGGGACCTTAAAGGTCACCTGGTTCCACTCCCCCACCATAGGCAGGAACGCGTTCCACTAGACCAAGTTGGTCACAGCTCCATCCAACCTGTCCTTGAACACTTCCGGGGATGGGGTATCCATCTTCTCTGGACCACCTCTTCCATTGTCTCACCACCCTCACAGTAAAGATTTTGTTCTTCCTGAAGAAACTAAGCCTACTCACTGCAGACATTTACCAATCTTCAAGTTCCAAAGAGTACTTGTAATATTTCGGATCACTGAGATGAGAGCCAAAGAAAACCCAGATATGGGCTCTGTGCCAGAATTGGCTCTACAGAGAAACCAAATCCTGCAGCCACAGGACCTGGGGCAAGTATTGAGAGTGATCTGCAGAAGAGAGGGTGGGAGGGGGAAAACCCCAGAGCCCATGTGTGGAGGTTACATGTCCTGTGATTTCAGAAAGAACTAAGGCATTTTCATAATGAATATCTGTTCATGTCAAAACCTCCCTTTTCTGTGAAAGGGGTGTATTGCGCCCTTTTTTCCTCCCTTTCAAATCATAACCCTTCAAACACCATGATAAAACATTAGAAAGTAAAAGGAACCTTTCACCACAGCCCAACAGAAATGGGTGACAATCCATCACAAAAGGGTGATGCTGCCACTTCAGCTACATTCCTCATGCCTTCTCCTAAAATCCTCTAGTAACACATGGACCTAAAAACCACAACAGGATGCTTTTAACCATTTCTGTTTATACAGCAGCCAGAACTCCAGTGAAATGACCAATGGCAACAGTTCTATCATTACTCAACAGATCTGGCTTTCTGAAGCAGTGATTTCCTGTTTTGCTCTCACTATAAGACTGATTCAGATCTGCTCTGACGCCAATGGAAAGTGATTCCAGCATTTATCAGCCCAAGGTTTCCATATTCTGTAATTCTCAGATCACGCACAGAAGAGGGGCTTGTTTGAGCAAGAGCTGCCAGCTGAGAGGCTCCCAAAACAACTTGGTTGTCAGGTCAGGAGAAGCCCTGCACACCCTTGACTTCCTGTGCTGCTGGTAGAGATGAGCTGTCATTGGGATGATCCTGGTCAATTACAAGACGAATATAAAAATATATCCAGTATCAGTATTGTATTAGTTACATTCTAAAAGCATAACTTCTTTAAAACCTGTTTGATGATCAAGGTGTGTTCTGTAGCCAATATCCCAGTCCAACAAAAAACCTGAAGGTATGTTTCAAACTACTAAAATTACATGGCTAAGAATAGCAAACATTTTATTACTTCAAGATTTCTATTTGCAATCCAAAGTCAGAAAGCCTGGATTTTTTACAACACTAACCATCTGTCTAACCTGGAATACCACAGCGTTTGGGAAAAGCTATTCATTAGTGATGACAAGGTCATTAAACATCTTTTATGTTTTTAATACAAGTTTTTACTCTAAGGTTTCAAAAACAGGGTTGCACACTCAAGACTCAGATTTCTAGAAAAAAGTTTAAAGCTGTTCTGCCAATAAAAATGTTAACAGGGTTTTTATAGAAACTTTGCTCACTTCCTACAGCAGAACAGATAAACTTTAAATTGTGTCATTTAATAACAGGCAATTAAGTAGTATAAACACATTAAACGCAATACAAGCAGCTCAGTGGAGCTGAATGCACACGGCTCTAACAGAAACAGCAGGTGTCTGACACTTCCTCAAATCACCAACTTTGACAATGCCTGTCCTCTCTTGTGAATCTTTTTCCTCCCCAGTCATTCAGCAATTCTAGATTAGTCGTTTTCGTAATGTTTTTTCCCAAATGCCCAAGTCCTGTGTTGAGGGGACCTGCAGTAGGTGTTTCAGATGGGTGTGAAGGTGTGAACTTCAAGGCACATTAGCAGGAAATGTGACTTTTCTCAGCTTTATTCTGCACAACTGGTTTTGTCTTACTCATATCCCCATGAACTATCCCACAAGGTTAAAATTACAACTGTTACTTGGAAATACCTGTATCTAGATATAGTGTTTCCATGTTGCACTTTTTGGATTTTTTTAGATCTAAAGGAAAAACACAGAAGTGGCTACTCCAACATTTTCCTCTTTTTTCCCCTCCCTCTTTTTGCCTTTGATAGATTTTATTTTCAGATTGATTCTTCTGTTCCAAAGGCACAACAAATCAAACCTTCAAGCACAACTGCACAGATAAGGAGGTAAAATGGAGGTGATATTCATGAGAACTTTCACAACAACCTCTCATGTCACCTTTTCCCTTCACACCCCAACTGCTGCTTCATTTGTTATGCCCATTGTCTCTCAGTGATTAATGTTGCCCTTCCCTCCCTCTGCACCTACAGAAGGTCAGGATGGGGAGAACTCTGTATAAACCTGCCAAGAGCATGTAAGAGCCTTCTGGCAGGCTTTGCTCAAATTCCACAAACAGCTCTGGCAGCCTGAGTGAGGGGCAGGTTACAGTCCATCCTGGGCACAGAGCCTTGCTTTGATTTAAAGATGCTTTTCTTCCACCTTCCAGCTTTGAAAGGACAGAAGGAAAGACACACGACACCTCCCCTACAGCTTTCAGACCCACTAATTCCATTCCACAAGTCTGTTTTATCTTTTCAAGATGCTATAAATATTGAGGTATATATTTGGAGCAGATGGAGCAGGATGTTGGACTGTCAGCTTCCATTAACAGCACCGGGGGCTCAGGCCACCCCACAGCCAAGCCAGAGACTTTCATCTCAGCCTTGCACTGTTGCTGCAGGAGCTGCTTGTCTGTGTCAGGGCCACTGACAGCAGAACACGAGTCAAAGCCAGATGGGACTGTGCTGACAGCCAGGCAGCTACTGGGATGGGATGGCTCTATCCACAAATCACCAGATCCAGGGCAATCTGACTCACTTTTGAAGATGTCAGGAGGCTTTAATGGGGCCACAGAACAGGAGGACAGTGAACAGTTCCATGGGAAGCAGAGGTGGATCCTCAGCTTCCCAATCCCCCTGCCCTTCCAGAACTACAAGTGGCAGTTGAGGAACAAGCAAACTAATGCTACTATTTGTTGTCCCATTTAAAAAAAGCTAACTGATGAGACCTTCTAACACTTCCAGTCCAAAGGAAGGGGGACTAAAAGCATCTGCAAGTCAAGGAAATGCAGCAGGATCACTAGCAGACTCCACAGGAGAAGAGAGTTCCTTCCAGCTTCTGAGAAAAAAAAAAAAAAAGCCCAAAGCTCCTCCCTGAGAAAGCCAGACACATGAAGTGTGCTGCTCAATAAATACCAAACAAAGCAAGTCTAGAGGCCCCTGTGTTACTACCACATTCATTTTCCCCAGACTTGCAACAGTACAACTGTCCAAGGGAGCCAAGAACAAGGTGTTGGCTGCTAGTGCCTCCTCTGCTCTGTCTCACCTTCCTCTGGTATTTCTGGAGGTGCCCAGCCTGTCTGAGCCTACTCAGGAACAACTTGCCCCTCTGTGCTTCTGCCTCGTCAGTGCCAGTCGGCACATGTTGAAAAGGTTCCAACTGTACCAGCTGATTTCCACATCCTTTAGGCCTGTAGATCTACACCTTGGTACTCCAGGACAGTTAAATTATTTGGAACATGAGAATCCATCAACCAAACTCCTATGCACAGTCAAACACACCTTCAGATTGATGCATCACTTGGAACAGATGCAAAGCTTAGTTTGGAAAACAAAGCTCTGGAGATATAAAATATTCATTTGGTACCAGAAGCTTTCTCCAAGCCTCTTTCCCTCTCAGCTACTTCGTTCTTCATCAGTACACATGACCAAGTTTTGCAAATTGGAGAGCAACCCACCACCACACTGCCTTTATGAATAAGAAGGAAGATCGCCCTGTTGACAAGAAACACTGACTAGAGAAGGGAAAAAGTATCATCATATCTAGTGACTGCCCTAGTCTGAAATAAGCCACAAGATCCATCAGTCCATGAAAATAACCTCATTTTTCAAATACACAATGAAATGTCATCTCTGGAGGTTGTGTACTCTCCACAGAATAAGAAACGCTTTGGCAGAAATTCAGGTAGAACAGAAAGGCAGAATTAAAAGGTGGTGTTGAAAGAAAAAAAGAAGGTATGGAAGAAGTTATGCTTCATTAATATAACACCTTCACAGTGAGAGACGCCTGGAGAAAGACTCCAGTCAGGCCAATAGGAGACAGCGAGACCTGGCAGGATGCACCATATCCAGGGTCTGTCCCTTGACAGCCAGTGCCGCCTCCAGCATCTTCAGCCCTGACCCCATCACTGCAGCAACATGATGGCTTGTGACAGGTGACAAAGGGCATGGGAGGACAAGGAACACCAAGGGCAGACAGCTCCTCAGTCCTGCTGGCCACAGTGTGCAGGCTACAGGAAGGGTTATACCAGCACTTCCACACAGTCCAAAGGACACAAGTGTGCAGAGTCAGGGGCGGATGGATTACCTTGGCTGATGGATGCACACAAACTCCAGACTTCTCAGGTAGTGAACTCTTTGTCCTTGCTCCAAGCTGCTCAGGCTTTGCCCTCCAGCTGTGACATGGAGTTCACAAGTCACACAACCCCTGCCCTGAGGTGGGCTCACTCTCAGCCCTCTATTTAACCCACCTGCTAACAGTGACCAGGGAGCCCTGTGCCCGATGGGAAGGAAGCAAGAATATTTCATGGTGAATTCAGGATGGGGTCACTTTTAAGTCAGACGGGCAGGAACAAGTTGATTCTGGTTAATCCTTGTTTCTCCCACCTTCACCACTAGTTCAATTTTCATTGAGTCTTATTCCACTCTGAACCGGAAGGAAATTAAACACTTCCTCTAAGTTCCAACAGAAGGATTAAAGATAATGCACATTAGAAAGACAAAAATAATTCTTTGAGTGGAATCAATGAAAACTTAAAGTAAACCTCTGAATTCACCTTCCTCTAGAATAAACTGGCGAAGACTCTGGAGACTCGGGGTATGTTTGCAGAGGCAAGAAAGCTTTAAGAGGAAGAGAAGATGAAGCAATTATGAACAGTTAATTTAAGCCCAACTGCAGAGAACACTTGAGGAGATCAGAAGACTGGAGAGATGAACAGTGAGTCACTGAGCTTTTTGCTTGCAGGCAGTCTCTGCTAACCCAGCCTTGGGAGTTGACAGCAGCCCTTGCCGTTACTTGCAAGTGGTTTGCGTTAAAATGGTTACTCACCAGCCTCCCGCAGAGCCCCCACACTCTTGTGCTGCAGGCAGGACCTGCAGGAGAAGGAAGAAGTCCTTGCTTCTCTCTCCACACAGATCACTTCAAACCAGGCAGGATTGTTTCTTTTTTCACTGACGTCTGACAAAGGGAGAAAGCCTCGGGCAAAGCTTAGCCAGTATCACAGATTTCACAGAATACTATGAGTTGGAAGGGACCCACAAGGATCATCTAGTCCAACTCACCATCTAACACCTGTACAGAGACCGAACGCACATCCCAGAGTGGTAAACATAAACCTAGTTCCCTCACAGTCTAGCAGGCCACTCCGATCCAGAAGGGACTCACAGGATCATCCAAGCCCTACACCCCCCAGCTAGACTCCAACTCCACACACCTTGTCTGAAGGCAGTGAAGTTCCACATGGAGAGAACTGCCACGGGATGAAGCTCTGGAACTGCAGGACTGACACAGAGTCAGGGTAGAACATCACTGCTAACCAGTAATGATTAAAGTTTACCACAACAAAAGCTGGTTTGGCCTTTTTCACCATGCAGACCCCAGCCAAGCTGACACACTGCTGAGAAAGCTGCACACTGCTGTGGATGTTTGCATGCTGAGGAGGCCACAAGAGCAGGCTTGGCACGATGCTGCTCTCCACACAGGATGCCAAAATACCCCATTTATCGGCTCTGCATATTCCCAGGGATGTTGCTTTGGGAGCTGCCAATTTTTGCCAAGGAACTCACACCAGCAAGTGAAGCCTTTCACTCTCTTCCCATCATGGCTGGCAACAACCCCTTAAAGCTCAACATCACATTCCCTCCTCCAAACCTTCCAAAGGCTTCCTCAAACTTTTGCAGATCAGAAGCATCTGCTCCAAATTGCCTTTTAGCTGCTCATGGTATTATACCTGAAAAACTTTTGCCTTTATTTATCCATCTAATTTTGTGTGTTTTTTCAATAAAACAATTAAAGTCACACTACCCGGAGCCGTCACAATTAACCACTGTATTTCAGGCTGCTCTTAGCCTTAAACTGAACATGTATAACATTGCTGAAACAAGGAGGACCAGAGCCTGACCAAATTTGACTCAGTTAAGTACTTTGTAAGTGCCTGTCACAGGGCCCTGAAAGCCACAGCTCTGAGCTCAGAAGTAGTCGCAACTGTCCTGCTGCTGCTTTACCTTTTTACCTCTCTGCAACAGCTGAAGAACATTTTTCCTAAGATTCACAGATTATTGCAAGTTGGAAGGAACACACAAGGATCATCGAGTCCAACTCTTAAACCACACCACTGCCTACCCAGTGGGAATCGAACCCTGGTCTCCCACATGGCAGGCAGGGATGCTCACCACTGTACTAGAGCAGATTTTTAAGACTATGCAATACATAAAAAAACTCCACAGAACATTTTCAACTACATCATCAAAAGTATCTCAACAAGGTATCAACACAGTGGACACTCAGGAAGAGACAAAGGAAGTACTACTAATCCCCACTTTGGAGATCAAGACCTAAACCTTGCTTTACTTTAAATGAACCTTTGTTTACCCCAGGAAGTCTGTATCTAGCCTGGAAAACAAATCCAAGACTCCTAATTTCCAGTCTAGCCTCTTAGTCACAGAATAGACTTCCTTCCATCTAATCCAGGCTTACAGGAATTTTAGTTCCACATCTGCACGCAGGCAATCCAATACATGTTTCATAGCGGGACAAAGAGTACAAATACACACAGGGGAAAAAAAGAAGAGATTTTTTAAACATTTTGTTTCTGGCCCTTCCCCAGTTCACCCTCTCCTTCCATCACATAGGCAAAGAAATTCTCATGTCTCCAGCATCGTGGATATGCAGCCTTGTTTCACTTGCTGCACAGCTGTAACTCTACTAAATTTATCTTCTTGTTCCAGGAGTGATGCAAAACCCTCCACTGAAAGCTAAAGGAAAGGCAATTAGTGAGATGACTGCAGGAATGCCAGGCAGTTTTCAGAGCTTTCAGGGTGCTGTGAAAGTACAGTTGCCTTCCCAGGACTGGAAGGTGCCAGATCCTCCTTCATGATGACCAACTACTGGGCATTTCCTAGTGCCTGTATTCCCTGGCATGGAAGTGCAACCTGAAATTCTAGCATGGGTTTGAGCTCTGAGGAAACTGCAGAGCCAGGCTGGAATTCAATCAATAGGAATTAGTTCTAAAGTGACAGGCTGCTGTTAGTGGAACAGTTTCACCCCAGAGGACAGAGATGCACAAAGCCACACTGCTTTGGCCAGAGATGGCACTGCTGTCAGTGCACTGAAGCTCCAGTTTGACAGAAGGAGATGCATGGAGCTTATTTCCAGGAACAGAGACTCTCACCTTCCTGCTGACTTGATGCCATGGTTTGCAGCAAGCCTTTCCAAGCCCCCAGGAGCCAGTCTGGGGACAGAGGCTGCTCAGGCTGCAAAGTGACAGCTGGAAACCTCCAGCCTGTCCCCACAGCTGACACAACACCTTTACCCACAGCACATCGAGTATATCACCCTAACAGGGTGGTGTTTATTTAAATACACAATACATTATCAAAGTAATCTTTACCCTATCATATCTAATGTGTGTGAAGACACCTACGCTTTGATTTTAAACCGAACTGTTGGATACCCAAGAGTGCTCAGCAAGTCCTGCTAAGGCACTCTGTTCCAAAGAGCTTCCGACTTCTGCTCCTGTCCCATCACCTTTGTTGGTTTGTCCAGCTGGATGGAAACCCTAGGCCTGGCCAGAATCACACCTGGACCCAGTCCAGCAGCAGCAAACACCATTTGCAGACTTTCAGGCATCAGCACTTTCAAAGCTCAAGTCAGAGCCCAATGGCAAGTGCCATTTTAAAGTAAGTAATTTTAAGCAATTCTAGACAATTCTATGAAACAACTGGTAAAACTCCTTCACAATTCTATTCCTACACAAGAAAGCACATTTTACACATCAAGAAACACCGTAATAAGTGTTCCTTTGTGGGATCTGTTCACTGACACTTTTATAGAGGAATGCTACCATGTATTTCTTTCAAAAGAAATAAAGGCAGAAGGCAAATAATGGCTCCTCAGCCAATTAGTTGAGGAAAGGGACCACTTTCACAGCGCTGCACATGGCGCTAGCAGGGGGTAAATAAAGGTTTTTATGCAGCAGACACAAATGGGCCAGTTTTAACACACGCAGCATTGAGGATTACAGATGGTTTCAGTCAAGGCAGAGGTATGAGCTCTGTCAAAAACCTCACATGGAATCCTAAAGGGGTTTGATGAATTTTAGCAGGGCTGGTCAAAGGCTTATCCAGCCTAACCTTCACCCAAGCACCGTTTCCTCTTAGAAGTATCAGTGCTGCCAAGTAATTTAAATCCAACTCTTCTAACAACCTAAATATTGGACTGTGCTAAGCAGGAAAGCCAACAGTGCCACATTAACTGCAGACACATAAGGAATTAAAGAGATGAAACGCAGCAAGATCAGGAAAACCACTAGATAAAAAAAATCCTCAAAGACACTATATCTTTTATATCCAGGTCATAAATGAAAAGCACTTAATTTCTGCATCTTTCAAGTGAACCAGAAAAACATCATCTAGTCTGCATAATTTAGATGCAAGACTTTATACCCAGAATGAACCAAAACCACAGCAAAGTAGAAGAACAACCCTGTTCTTCAGCAGAGCAGACAAAAATGTATTAATTCACTAAATCCTTAACTTGTGAACAATAACATGTACACAAGGTATCCATTCGTATGGAATGCAGAGAGTGGAAGGAGCCAACAAGCCTTCAAGTGGTGTGGGAGCCCCGGGCTGAGCCGTGCCATCCACGGCCATCAGAAGCAAATACACATTCTGCAGCACTGCTGCAAAGTCTAGTCTTCCTCGGAGGCTGTTGCTATAAAAGACCTCCAATACACTTGATCTCATTTACTTAAAAAAGACTGTCAGAAAGACTTGTCAGCAACTTCTTAGAAAGGCAGCCGAGGGAGGGGAAGCAGATTGTTAACATTAGAATATCACCTTCCATCTGGATGTGTTTAACACAGGATCAGATATAAGATTTGGATGTAAATTTGCAGTCCTTGGTCTCATGCCCAGATTAAACTTGAACTTAAGAACTTGAAGACACGTGCTCGTCCGTGGGATGGAGCATGTTAATAAAAGCTCCAAACAGGCAATTTCACCGCGTATTCTCCCTTAACTTTCTTAAAAGAAGTGCAATAACATTTAAAAGAAAATGAAAAACTAAAACAAGCCATTAAACACTACAAACTCTACTGTACACTGAAAAGAGGAAAAAGGAAGAAAGGGAATAGACAGTTGCCTTTGAGATTCTGTGTTTTAAGGAAAGAGGATCTTTAGGCTTCACCACAACACATTCATTAAGAATTCCTCATTCTCATCCCAGACACCAGTACCCCTCTCCCCACTCCTCCTCTGGAACTACTTGACCTAATGAACAACAAGTAAATCCCAAACTGCATAAAACCCAAAGAAACTTCTTCAGGAAAATCAACAGCAGCCTTTGCCTCACAACTCTGTCTTTCCACAGCCCAAATCTGCCTGCCCTGGGTCTGAACAGCTCCACAAAAGGCATTTTAAAGTGAAATCAAAGCCAGATCATAAAACTTGCAGTGAATTTTTAAAATAAATTATTTCTATGCTTTAAATATTTATTGCCAACACCACCACCCAACAATAACCTGCCAGTACCCATCTGAATAAACATAACCCATGTTTTGCACTTGCCATAATGAATTCCCATATTTATTTTCTTATGTAAATAAACAGAAGGTCAGGGCAAGAACAAAAGAAACTTTTCTGGATGAAAAACGTGATTTGGTGGTGAATTATTGCTCTCCTCCTTGTCCTTTGTAAAGGAAGACGAGGGGAAAAAGCACATTTCTGATCAGAAAAAACTAAAGCTGCAACACAAGTGGCCCTTTCCCTGGGTTAGGGGAGGAGCAGATGAGCAAGAATTTCTCTCACAGGAAATTCTGATCAAAAACAACATTGTCAGACTTCTATAAAAAATATTTTCTTGCAGAAAAAGGAATCCTTTTCCCTTTGGTGGCCCAAAAAAGGAACAGTTCCATGTTCTCCAGTTTAACTGTCCACATTTCCTAGGACAAGAGAAGTGTTTTATACAAGCTGTTTATTTGATGAACTAAGCAATCTCTGCTAAAAAAACTACTTGGAGAGAACTTATTCTACCAGCTCCACTTAGCACTCTCACTAGAAAGCTCTTCAAATGTACAGATCACATCCAGAAACACCATTTCACAGGAATTATTCAGGATTGCAACTAAAACATGCGATCCCTGCGGGAGTCGTGGGATACACCCACACATGGATCTGTGGCCACAGGGAGTAAGTGCATACACACACATCCATGTCTGGATATTTCATGGGATATCCAGGCTAGGATGACAGCTGCTTCAAAGGGCAACGTTGTTTGAAGTAAATGATCTGGAGCAACACATCCAGAAGACGATTTTTGTCCAGCCACTGTGACACAGAGCTCAGCTGGGCTATATTTGAGCCACACTGACCCCGTGGAGCTGCAGTGACCAGCAAGGAGTGCTAACCTAAGCCAGGTGCAGAGTGTTTCTCTCTCATTTTTATTGATTTTTTCCTATAAGAAGAAAAGCAGAAATCACAAAAGTCTTGACAATAAGAGCTGCCAGCCCTTGGTACAGTAGTGCAGGTGATCAGGTCCACTTAATCCAAAGAAGTGAAGAAAATTGATGTTTCCGAGCAGGAGCTTTTTCTTATGAAAGACTGAATAGAACAGACTGAGTTGGAAGGGTCCCATCAGGACCATCAAGTCTAACTGTGATCTATATATGAATATACTGGCATATGCCAGCATAACCTAACATAACGTATTAATGTCGCATAAGGTTTATTTTGAAGCATTTTAAGATCCTGAGGGGAAAATTATTCTCTGTGTATTCTCTGTTACCATGACAATGTAAAGCTAAATTTTAAAGCTTCTAAAGTGCAGTTCAACAATAATTCTCAAGCTGATTTGCAGCATTAATTTCACTTTTTCAGCCAATACAGGGGGCTGGGTTTGTGTCTATGTATATGCTAGAGGATAAATCAGGAGCCAGATTAAGAACAGTTGTACAAGACTTCCTTTCACTTGGAAAGGATATTGCCCTTCAGATGTAATAATGGCATTGATTACACTGTATATCTACACTACATTTTTCAACTGAAAGGCCGCACTTGGTCACAAATCTTTTGAAATGCATCCCAATCCCAGCCCAGAGTTTTGTTCTACCAAGGTACACATGAAGTGCTGTGGGGAAAAACCCATCCCAGCAAACCTCAGGGGAATTTTGGGGCTGATTTTAATTGAGTCTGAATTTTCCCTATTGCATCCACATTACCCAGTCTCCTTTTATTCTCATTCAGGCTCTGCTCTAACCTGAGGCATTAACCTTGCAGTCTAAAAGCGTTCGTGGAAGAGGAGGACATTTATTGTACATTCTGACTTGGGTGCCATCAGACTCCTGAGCTACAGAGCAACATTCCATCACCTCTTCTCTCCCTAAAAGCTCCTCCAAAATTAACAGATGGACAGAGTTTACAAAGCAACTGTCACTACTGTTAGCACTGAGGAACACAGTGAAATGAAATGTTTTTCCAACTGTACTTTAGCCATGAGCAAACCAGTTGGAAGCATGGGAGTTATTAGGTGTGACATGGAGTTGTTTTATGACCCTGATGTGTTTAATCAAATTGGCTTTCAGTCACTCTCTGCTAACACCCAGGGAAATGTAGGGACACAACTCCTCCATCCTAGGAGCAGGTTAAGCATAAATTGTAGCTTCTATTCTACATCCTGACATTGACTGTTGTGTTTTTAGGGGCTGTAATGTCTCAATTCAGAAACACTTGGCAAACTGAACCAAAGGCACACTTACTCAAGGATCTTGCCCTGATTAAAATTTCTGCTTATTTTCATTAAAAGCAGCAAACCCTTCCGCTGCTCTGTGGCGCTCGGTAGAGCTTAATTTGCCAAGCAGAGAGCACTGCTTAAAAGGAAGACAATTTTATAGAGCACCTGAGATTTAAAGGATTTATCCAAGTCACAAAGTACATAGTATCAATCCCAAGCAAAAAAAATTGAAACTTTAAGAGCACAAAAGATTCTACATAATTTAGCTGCTTTATCCTGTCTGCTTTGACAAGCAAACTTGTGCCACAAACAAAGCCTTTGTAAAGCAGGATTGTTTTGCATCCTTCATAATTAGTCCTTGTATTCCCTGATTTGCCAGTCTGGTATTAAAGAACAACAATAATTTTCTATTATAACATAGTGCTCTAAAGGCATTGAGCAGTTCCTCGTTGCTGCTGAATGATACAGGACTGCACTAATTAAATGGATTCCCTCTGTTTCATCCAAACTTCAGCAGAGGTTTCGAAGGCACAAAAGGACACGTAAATTCCCTAGAAAATAGTCATGTGACTTGAAAAATTTCTTCCTGCATTCAAATAGATGGAGGTTGGGAACATTTCGCTCTCAAGTTTTCCCATAAATTTAAAGGTGCAGTACAGCTCAAAATTAGTATACTAAACTAAGTACGTACTACTTATTTCCTGGTTTATTAATAAATACAGGATGACATTTTCTGGTATCAAAACATTATAGAATTAAGAAAACTAAAAGAAATACATATATCCAATATGAAACAACTCCAAAGGCAGCAGAGTTGCAAAACGAAGATGTGTTAAAGTACAAATTCCTTAGGAATAGGTATTTTCTCTAACAGCCTTAATGTCTTGGGGGAGTGAAGAAATGCAGCGCAATCTCTAAGCTGAGAAATGCTGAGAACAATATCAATAGACTTATTTAACAAAATAGGAAACAACTAATTTAATGCAATACATGACAAGTTTAGTTAATTTCAAGATGTTTTAATTCAAGAAGGTAAAATAAGGGATGGAGAATCTCTCTGTAATTTTTATCCTACAAGTATATATGATCTCCTATCAGCAGTGACACTTTCTTACATAATTAGGATGTAGGATGCCTATTACTGGGACACCTACGTAAATATTAAATTAGGACATTTATTCTCCTCAGTTATTATAGTTAAGTCACTCATTTTACCTCTACAAATCTAATGTTAACCTCTCAACAAAAAGCTACTGTACAAACGTATTGCACTCACAGATGCACTATTTAACTTGGACATGTAAATCCAAAAAACCCCATTTTTCCAAGATAGTCGAATACTGTAATCACCATTTAGAGACTCCCACTCAAGGAGAATTCAACATCACGGCTGTAAAAATGCAGCACCTGTATCCAACAGTGGTTGTACTTATCATATATGATATATAATTGTCACACTCAGTGCAGCCACTAAGCAAAACCCCGGTGTCTGAGCCACAGAAATTATGTTGCCCACACCAGGAATTTGCTTCCTTCCAAGTGGATTAGTCCAGTACTCCAGCTCTTCCCCATAAACTGGCAGATGCTCCAGGCACCACCTCTATGCTAAGGGATGTATTGTCCCATAGCCAAGGTTTTACCCTTAATCTTTTCTTAATAAGTAAAGAGATGGGATTTTGTTGCTTGATTAAAAAAAAATTAGCTCTCATCAGATCTTTACTCGCAAAGAAAACCTAGTCCCAGTGAAAGGACGGCCTTGCTGAGCTCTCTGTGCAGCACACACAAAACTCCAAGGTGTGTCAGTAGAGCCCAGTTTTAGAAACGGGAGCACAGGATTGCTCTGGTGAGTAAAATGCAGCAGGTAAATACAGCACCAAATTCAGAACTAACACCAAAGGCTTTTGCAAGGGGAGGAACAATGTCTTGTAAAAATGCCAGCACCCCACCTCAGTGTAGCATTACACGCTTGTGCTGAAACATTCAATGTGCTCTGAGCAGATGCAGCTCCGACAAGAAAATACAACCTCAGAAGCACTGAAACCCCAGGAAAAACTGACAGCACAACTAACAGCCTCCCACCCTCTTCTCTCTGGTTTGGACAAAAGAGAGAAGCAAAACCAAAGCAATTCAAATACTTGAAAACCAGGGTTTTTTTTCTGTCTGCATCACCCACACAAACACAACAACTCTGAGGAAGCCCACAGAATTGCTCCACCTTCATTCTGCTCTATGGAAAGCAACTATGGCACTTTCCCCTCCCACACAGGTTCTGATAAAGAAAAATGTGTGAAGGCTCAAACTGAAGCCTCAGGAAGAGTTTTTGTTACATTCCACTGACCAACCAGCCACATGCCCCAGCCTGCTCCCAGTACAACATATGCCATCACCATGGTCCAGACTTCCAGAGGCTGTTTGTCCTGGAATCATCTCCCAATGCAGCGGAAGAAGGCTTTTATACCAAGAGACCCCCCAGGCAATCTTTGGGCTACAGTTAGGAAAAGCTTCCTGGGAATGCACTGGAGCAGCACAGAGCAGCCTGACCCAAGGCTCTGTTCCCAACAGCACCGTGGGGTTGGTGTGTCAGCATCCTACTGAACCAGTAAAAAACACCTGTTCCTTTTTGAGCCACACTATTTCCACCGGAGCACTAAGCAACTACTTAGAGATGTAACCAGCAGGGTCCAGGCCAGATGTGACTAATGGGGGAAAACCCGGACCGGATTTCTGGGGTCGTACGGAATGGGGGAAAACCCGGACCGGATTTCCGGGGTCGTACGGAATGGGGGAAAACCCGGACCGGACTTTTCCCGGAGTACGGAATGGGGGAAAACCCGGACCGGATTTTTTTGGTCGTACGGAATGGGGGAAAACCCGGACTGGATTTTTCCCGGCATACGGAATGGGGGAAAACATATATAAAAAGCATGTATAAAAAGACATACGCTTTTTATAGACAAACTTATCCTACCTGTTTATGAGTTTGTCTTTTCTATGCCTGCATGAAAAAGTTTTGTTCTTGGTACCCTCATTTCGTTTTGCTGTGGGTGACAATGTCTGTCAGTGCTTTCATCAGTATAAGGTAATAAAAACAGGGTTAAAGATCCTTGTGCTCTCCTCTTACTGCCATGAGGCAAAAGTGAGTGCTGACTCGAACAGGATACAGAGCAGTCCCTGCCCTGAGGAGGTTAAAAATTAAAGCAAGCATTACAGAAAGAATAAGAGTGCTCTTTTTATTCCACTCTTGGGAAGAAGGCCGCAGATAAAGTGAACTGGCCAAGGTAAAGCCAAAGCTCTGCAGCTGAAATGAAAACAGGACTGTGTGTTCAGCTGTCTTGGGTATTGACCCACAAGACCAAAGCTCTCTGTACTGGCACAGTGCAGCTCTAAAGGTGGGTAATTTTAACTCTGTACCTTTTATTTTAGCAAGGCTCCTCTTTCACCGAGAGGAATGCATGACAATCACTCACATCTGATAGAGTCTGAAGAAGAGAAGATACGTAAACATCTTAGCAAATGATAAGTCACTTGCAATACATTCTTTTGCTTTAGTATTTTATTGGGAAGCACAATCTTCCTCGAAGTCAAAATACCAGTATCATGCACACTTACACTAACGTCAATGTGTTTCACACTGGCACCTAAGTACCTTTAACAACCCAGGGAAAAAACATATATGTATTTCAAACACAAGCACAGAAAATCTAGAGAGATGGAGAGCTTGTGTCAGGCTGGAAGAGTTCCTGTTGTCTGAGCATCTACATCACTGAACAACTGACCTACCTGATTTTGTTAGAGAGTGTGATAAATAGGAGGGGTGATGCAGGCAGGAGGATCCTCATCACAACCAGAAATAGATGATTCACTTCAAAGAGACGACAAGACTGTCAGCAAGAGCAGCTGGCAGACAGGACTGTGCTGGATCTGGTCTGGCTAAGGTAAATTCCTATTAAAAGAGCAAAGACTTTCACAACCCATAGACAGGTCCACTAAGTCAGGAGTGGACTATTAGGGGGAAATACTAAACCCTGTCCCACTTGCCTGGCAAACCTCCCAGACAGCTCTGGGCTTTCAAAGGCAATTTTATTTGACACAGCTCTTGACCCATTTCAGGATTTCAAGGCCACCCTGTCACCTATGGTTGTGGCTGCGATTGCTGATGGGTGCAATTAGCACATACTAATAGGGTACAAGTTCTCCTCTGGGGTCAGAGATCAACTGCCACGATTGTCTCTAAACCAAAGAAACCCTTTTGGAAACAACAGCCAGAGATTGATGTCCAGGACAGTAACTCACTATTACAACTTACTGGTTAAATTTGTGAGATGAGCTTTCCCTACCATGGTATTTTTCAGAGCGGTTAATTAGCACCCAAGTTTACCAATTCTTTTGCCATTGTTCCCCCTGGACATTCAGGAAGTTCACAGAAGCACATTCCTGCTTGCCAAACAGAACACCAACTTGGCTGGGAGCAGGATGCCCTGGAGCTTCGTTCGTTCTGTGTACTCTTAACATTCTTATCTGCCAACATCTTGTCAAGCTATTTCTTCCTGGAGTGTCCTGAAAGGCATATCAAAACAAAGGATTTTTCTTCAGCATTGAGGTGTCCGAGCTTACCCTCTGCACAGCAGAACATGATCAGTGCAATGGACACAACTATCCTCTGGACCCTACGAGGAACCTCTCTGCCTTGACAGGTTTATTATCTTTTTTAAAACTATAAACTAATTAGAGGAAGAGATTACAGTTACTTCAGTGCAGCCAATCTCAACTTTTACACTCAAACCAGTAATACATGTCACAGGCACTCTGTGTCACCTGTGGCAGAAATGTGAAGTGCATTTCAAATATTTTGGATGTACGTATTTTTATTTCAAAAGGCTGCAATAGTCAATATGCATAAAGATGAAACAAATTATAACATGCTACTTGAAAAACACTTCTTTACAGCTTCATTAACTCAGTATTAACCCAAATTAGGCTATAGCAAGCATATCTACAGGGTAGAAATTAATTACATATTTGCATTTTTGTCACACTATACAATTTTAGAGTTGGGCCTCGCTGTCATTTCCCTGAAATTAAACTGTCACTGAAGTCGAAGGAAGTTCTCCGACAAGCTCTTGGGGCATGACTTTGTAGGGATGCTCTGGGAAGTCAACTGGCATTAGTGTAACATAGAACCTAAAGAATATTAAACTCTATGTGGACACTTTCCTTCAGAATTAAAGTGACTTTAATACGATTTCATTACTTAAATTTGGAAGTGAAGTAAACAAAATTGAATTAGGTCACTTTAACGGTGAAGAAAAGCATCCACAGTTTTGATGCAGTGCAACAAGTTGCTTTAAAAATTAACTCATATTACTTTTCCCATGTGTCCTTCCATCCCTAACCTTTTAGGAAGGCTATGGTTTTAACTTTATTAACCTGATGAAATTAAATTTCATTTTATTACATTACACTATTCCACCTGCTAGTGTGAAGAAATCACTAAATTAAAGTGAGCTACCTGGAAAAGGCATCCAGTTTCAGAGGAAAGCTATTTCTGCTGTGGAACTTCAGTGAGTTATACCTTTTTTTTTTTTTAGAATGTACAAAGTGACATTGAGGGCAGTATTTGAAGGGATGGGAAGAGGAGTTAGAAATAACTTTTGCCTTTGCTTTAAGGCTGAGTAACTTCAGCAGCAGAGACCATGTTCCATAGTACTATCACAAAGCACATTCCCATCTACCTACAAATGACCCCTAGAATCTTAAGCCTTTGATGCAAACTAATTCAGGGAAGTTAAATAATAATGGCTAAATCATTATAAATATCTCACAGGAAAAGGAAAGGCAGTTAGGAGAGGCTGAAAGGATGATTTGACAGGTACTATCTCAAGACTGGATAGTGGCTTCTGTAACTCCTGCTGGAAGAGAAAGAATGCAGATGAATCCAAAAACACTGCTTTTGGAGGGAGAATTTTAAACCTCAGTCCAACACTTCCCCTTCTCACATATACACAAAGTCTGCAGACACTGTCACACTAAAGGTGGAGCGGTCTCCTGGTAGGGCAATAAAAGAAACACCTCACAGAACAGATTCTAAACATTTTTATCCCACCCTATTGCACCACACTCTTCTGTCCATCTCCAACTGCACCAGAACATGTCAGCTGTTTCACAAACACTGGGGTGTCTTACATGGGTAATAATTACTCTCTACTAGTCCCTGCACTCCTGAACAGACCAGACAGCTTGTAGCAGGCATCCAGCTCCCAGCAGAACATGGCCAGACCCACCACTGCTGTGATGGACAGGGTGTAATTTCATTTCTTTAAGCCTTCCTGTCTCACTGAACTGAGAACAGGAACCAACTTGAGCTTTACAGCAGTTCCCACTGTATGTTTAGCACGTGGCAGATGCATATTTAATTATAACATGTTTGAAGTGGGCATCAAGATAAAAAAGAAAGATGTGTTATGTTGAAAGGAGTTGACCTACAGCTGCAATTAAAAACATGAACCTAGGGGAGAGAGTTGTTTGAGTTGGTAGGGGGACATTATATACAGAATTACGATCACTATTAAGGTTTTAGAAATGGAGCAAACTAGAAAAGCAGCAGCAGCACAAATTGAGTATTTACACAGCTGTGAAACATCTACAAGGAGAACAGAGCACGTGCTTGGAATAGTGGAAGGGGAAATCTTCTCCACCTGGTCCTCTACAACAATTTGCTTTATTGCCTGGCTGCTCCTGGATCCTAGAAGAACCATAGAGCCCTTTCCTTGATTTCAGCCACATGTAACACAAGCAGAAGAATGAATAAAGTATCAGTAAGACTATTAAAGCTTAATAAATGAAAATATTTAATTAAAGCTAATATGGAGAAGTCTTTTACTTAAAAGACTGGAAATGATCTTGTTCTTTGGTTGTCAGATCCTGGACCTGGGAAGAACTGTGCTGCCCTGGTACTGCACTGCACACACAAACATGGATGCTGGTCAGATCTGGCAAGGAACTGGTTCCCCAGAAAACCTCTTCCAGGAAACAAAGTGCTCAACGTGCCTGCATTAACAGGCTGCCCAGCTCTTTGCCTGCTGCTGATCCAGGACCAATTAATTCATCAGACTTGTATTTGTATTACCTTCAGATGTTTATGTAACAATAATTTATTAATTCTATCTGTTTATTAGACATCAAAAATATTTTAAACTTGCTCAAGTTTACACTTGTAATAACCTTAGAAATTAACCATCACAGTTGCCTTTAGTATTGTGCTTTGGTACAGAGTATTCCATAGAAGCTGGTGGTAATATGTATTTAAGACAAATGCAAACTTACTAATACAGTCACAACCAAAAGGATAGGAAGTATTCCCCACCAGAAACCTGATTTCCTCCTCCTCTTTGCCACTTGCTCCCAGTACCTGCCGTAACTAGGACACATTCTCTGCTGTGCCCTACTCCCCTCCTCTGCTGGCACAGCAGAAGGCAGCCTTGCTGCCCTGACCATTTCATACACAGCTCCAGACAACCCAAGGGCAATTCAAATTCCTTTTCCTATGGCCATGCTCCCTTCACAGTCCCAAAGCCAAGAGCAGGAAACATATGCTGAGGCAGAGAGCACAAACCAAGATAGATGCCTGCAATCTCAAGGAAGCAGGTGGTTCCTCAGAGGCCACTGCCAGTTCCCCCCAGCCCCGTCCGCAGCCTGGGTGGGGCAGGGGCACAATCAGGCCTTAAATATCCTTCTCTTCCCCAGGCACAGCAAAGCCTCCGTTTTGTTATGTCTGGTGACACCAGGGGAGCAAAGAGATTCAAGAGACAAGTTTCCTGGTTTCATTGTTTAGCAAACTTTGGCAGCCGTATGCTCCAAACCAGCTGATTCGGGGCATTAATCACAGAATCACATCAAATCAACAATCACTTCTAGCAGAGTTAGCAACTGATGGCTGTCTCCAGCTCAGCCCTGGTTACTCTGAATCAGCTGCACAGCTATTGAACTGTCCTTGTGCTCCAAACAAAGGGGTTGTGGGAACTCACTTGGGATGTGAACAGTCGCACTGGCTCCTTGGGGCAGCCCTTACTGAGAACACTCGCTGTCTGTCACTCAAACTGCCTGTTTCCTCCAGTGCTGCTGCCAGGGAGCTGACAGAAGATGAAAGCCAAAAGCCAAGGGGGAACAACTGCAGCCAAGGGGACATCCAGATATGGTAAAATCTTGAGACCTTGAACTCAGTCCAAAATTTATCCCTTTGCCAATGATAAAACATCTCCAGCTCAGGCCTGACTGTTAAATGACAGGGCTGTATTGGTGCAATTTAAACAGCATGGAACTGGTCACGGTCAAGGGAAACACTCTCACCTTAAAAGAGCCAAATCAATAAACGGGTATAAGGTACTACTTAATAATAAATATTTTTTAAAAATTAAAGCCAAAATACTAAGTTATTGCACCTTGCCAAGTATGTGCTACTGCAGAACTGTGACCAAATAGCTCTTCTATTTCCAAATACATGACACATGCAGGCTATAAATAAAGAAGTTCAAGATGTGCATCGACATCACAGACACCACCAGCTCACTCTGCTGTCCTTTACTCACTGCAACCCACTTCTGACTTCATCTTTACTTTTTTTGCTCTTTACAGGCCTTAAAATACTGAAGGGAAGTCACAGCCTGTCCAACACCAGTTGTGTTGGCACTTGTTTTTTATTCACTCCACCCTATTTCTCACCCTGGATTTCTTGTATGTGTTCAAGTACTACTTCCCAACCAGTGTCAGCTTCCACAACCCTCCAAAGGGCAACAACTCCCTGGATCTTGTGTTGCTCCTCAGGGGATATTACACACAGGCATGGGCATTTTAATGACTATTATTTAAGCAATAAAGTGCAGGTGGGGAGAGACTCAACTAGAAAACAACTCTGCTGTAGTGCTGCAGTATCACAAGAATAAATCAACCAAGTACACAAAAGGAAACTAATATAACTGCAAATTATTAATAAAGAATGTCAACTAAAGAAACAAATGTTAAAAAATCCCTACCTCTATATTTGAATACAACTATGCCCACCCATCACTGAAGCCACTGCCAGTATTCCCAGTAGAGTCTGCAGCCTTTCTAGTTGTACCAACAGCACTTAAAAACCGGAGCTGGATTTGAATAGTCTCATAAATCTGATGGTTTCATAGCTTGCTAAATAACTTCTGCTTCTGGGAAAGTGAAGAGTCTACAAAAATAGTAACATCTTATCTCCAAAAGTTGAACTGCAGCCTTACACCCCTGCAACCTCAGGATGCACGCTCCATTTTGCTTCCTAAGGGCCTGGTTTGGTGTGTCCACAACGTATGTGAACAATAGTAACACTGAGGGCTAGTACGGGAACCTTTTTACTTAAGGGAGAAATACATGGCATTTGCACTAGGGTGGGATGATCCTTTTGTGATTTGGAATCCTTTCCCCTTCAAATCCACAGCTCCTTTAACACGTCTCACCACAAATGCCCAGATGAAAGACAGTGTTCCTTTGGAAAGTCTCTTATTACTAATGCTGTAGCAAACCCCACTTTGACACAGACAGGGTACGTTTGATATTGTCCTGGGTAGGAGGAGACAATGAACTATAAGCGAATTTGATCCCTTCACACCTCCTGGTTTTTGATCCTCATCCACAGTGAAGTTAATATCCAGAGCCAGAGGTAAAATACACTTGGGCAAGGGAATGTCAGAATTACTTCTTCCCATCTTGGCAACAGCAGCAGGAACACTGCTGACATGGATTTTATCCATTTCTGGCCGTCCCACTGAAAGCACTGAATTCAATGGTACATGAGACACTTCTAGCAGAAATTTAAGTAAAGTATCTACTTGTGTGGCTTTCGTGTAATCTGAAGAAATATTTACTTGCTACAGGTTAAATTTAGTTTTATCAGACAATATGAAAGACAACTGTCCTGTTTTAACCAACCAGCAGCCACAGGTCTGGGTGGGGCAGAAATGCTTTATTTCTGCAGTTGTGAGGACACTCACCACGATGTTCCCACTTGCAGGGAGAACACTTATGAAGGGGGATCCCAGCCCCTTTTCTACCAGCTGTAATTGATTTAAACTTCAGGCTGGACAAACTAATTTCACAGAACTACCACTCGTGGCATTCATGCCTGCTCCAGCCCTGCAACCAAGTTCCAAGTTCAAAGTTGCACTCTAACCTGGATTCTGCCTCCACAAGACCCAAGATCTCCGGCCACCTATCTGAGCCCCAGCTGCGCACCGAGGTTACAAAACCAACATGACACTGGAATAAAGCACTCCCCTGTCAGATCTTGGGCTTTAACATGTTTACAAGTGTCCCAACCCGGGGAAGGTCCCAGAGGTGCTCACCCTACTCCTCAGGGAAGGTCCCAATAGCAGTCATGCTTCCAAAGGCCGAGGTTTGTGTGCAGCAGGACTGTCAAGGCTACAGGCTAAATCCATTTGAGAGCACGGAAAATCCTGCATTCCCCCAACCCATAGGGCAGCACAGGCTGTGGAATTCTAGAATTCAGTACTGTGTTAACTCGCTCTTCAAAGGCACAAACAAATATAAAAGAAACATCACAAGAATGCATTACAGGCATTTTTTTCTTCCCTATTAAAGCGCTGGAAGTAGAGAAGAATATTTTTCCCCACATATTTACTTATCACTCCTTCCTCTTTTTAGGTTCTGTTTATTTTCATTTAAATGTAACAGATAAAATATTTAACTTCACAGTGTAAACAATGTATCAGATACATCAAATGCTTGCTTAAGTGGGCCAAAATAAATTGGAGATATCTTGCATTCTCTTTGCTATTATGATCTCCAAGTGACAGCACAGCACAGCCCAGAGTTTTCTCTGCTTGCTGGAGGGATAAAAGCCAACCTGAGTCTCCTCATTACAGCACCTAGAAAATTTGATTTGCTCCTGATTAGACCATTCATTCTCAGGGGCTTCACTACAACATCACATATGTCTTTATATCTGTCTTCTACCTGTATGGCAGCCAGGCCGTTCATTCCAATAAATGCAGCTTTAATTGTGTCTATTGGATATAAAAAGCAATTTTCACAGAAATAAACAATCATTCAAGTCAGCTCACAAAGCAACACTGGGCTTGTATGTCTTGCTCTTGAGGCAGCTCCTTGCCCGAGACCTGCTTTTACAGACATTGATCTGCAATCAGAATGTCTTTAATCAAACAGGGCATCTTAATCATCATGTTATTGACAAATTAATTTTAGTGTGACAGATGCTTCCCACAGCAAATACACAAGAAAGCCTTGCCTATGTGAGCTACAGGAGTCAAAGAGCATAAAGCACATTTCAAAAATGTGATTTCACACTGTCCCTGCAGCTACAGCAGCTGTGTACACAGAAAGGAAAGATTTCTTCCCTGTCAAATCATGCAATACTGCATGCATTTAATGCCTTTAATAGAGGTACACAGTATTGTTCTCATCGTAATTAATGTCTCAAGTACAATTCCAGATTAATGGGTGATAGACTACTTATCTCCTGAGTTAAGGAATGGTACATTGAGCACCTAAGAAAGTATCTTGTATCACACGGTAACAATTGGAAAGACACTGAACTCTAGTTCTGTTATCCCACCGATTTTCCCTGTGTTACGGAGACAGCAGCACCAACCCCATCGTGGATGTTAGGGTAAGGTTTGTGTGACCAGACTGCTCATAAACACTGAACACTTCACCATTTCTAATTAGGAGAGACAAGAAGTGCCACAAAATAACAAGAATGCCTTTGACAGTTGCTTTCAGTCACATTTCAGAAGTATTTAAATTAATCTCTGATGATCACTTACTGCTAGTACGTACCACACAAAATGCACAGCACACCCAACCTCACAGACAGCAACTGCAAATTTCACACTGCTCTTACATGAAAAAGAAATTCTGATTGAACAATTTCACCTTTGTTAACTGTACCACTTCCATTAGTTGTCCGAGTCAGCTGACTGACAATTTAACCACTGGTACACAGTACAGATGTAGTCTGGATTATCAGCATTGATCAGTCTTCAGCCTCTAAGTTTCCCATTCAAAACTTCCCCTTTTACTTTTGAAAGTGAAAAGACCTTTATATGTGCCGTTCATGAGAATGTACATCTGGACAACAGGAAGGAGTACTTTAGATAATCCCATTAAATGATCTTTTCAGTTGTCAGAACCCAGGAGCAGAGCAGGACCAACAAATTTCAGTGCATAAAACTGTTCACATCACATATGTCATCTAACTGATACAAAAGCCAAATATTGATGTTAAGGTCTGTGGATGGAAACTTCTTTTGCCCGCGCTGTCAAACCTTGCAAGTATGGCAGACATTCTGGAAATAACATTTTAGCTCAAGGACAGAGCTGAGTGTGGCTCAGACTGTCACTGCCCACAGTGGTGCAGACACAGGAGGAATAGCAATGCACACTCTAGGAAGGGGACTTGGAGAAGCAATCCTCTATTTGTGCAACTTCCAGTCTCCTTCCCTCTGCAGTAGTCCAGAATATTCATGACACAAGTTTTTCATTCTGACAAAAGCGCTGCTGAGACCAGAACTGATGCACCTCAGCTAATTATGTATTACAATGCACAAACTCCAGCATCATCTTCCATGTGCATTTTGATGATGCTGCTCCAACTGACAACAAGGGCAGAACTCTGTCCCACGACCACAGAAACGTGCCCTTCCATCCCCACTGCTCCTCAGAAATGCGGGATTCCTTTCTGACCTAGCCAGCACCTCATTTGGCACACGCTCCCAGTCCTCACAGCTGCCAAAAACCAGTAATAACCTCTGGTTTTAGAAATGTCTTTCCTCCCTAAAAGGACTTTCTTCCATCTTGAAAGTAACTTTTGAAAAATTTTGAGGATTTGTCTTCAATCATTCTAAATCATTCTTTTATGTATAATAGACACAGTAACAAAGGCACAAAACCTGTATTAAAGCTTGCATTGCAAGCATTAATATTTCTTTGAAATCACACACAAGGGCAAATGAGATTGTTTGCCGGCAAAGTAAATCACTTAAACTTTCACGGAGCCACAGGTCATTTGTTTCCTTAAAACTCCCCCAAGCCTAAACATAATGACAATACCTATAAGCGTAAGTAGAACTGGCATTTAAAAACACTTGGCCTTAGCAATGGCATTTAAAATAATGTGGGGATAATTCCTGACATTTACTGTGCTGGAGGGAGAGCAGAAAAGGAGAAGGAAGGATTTGAGCTCTGCTGATGCCCAATAGTTCAACATGACTATTAGTGTCAGTACAAGGCTGCATTAAATCTGGCTCTCCACAGCCATTCCAAGTTTGCAGACACTCAAGGAGCACTTATCTTCCAGTAAATAAGAACTCAAACTGTTCAAAGTACTTGAGGACACACATTATAAACTTGATTCTGGCACTGTTGAAAATTACTGATACAAATGATACAACCCAAAGGAGTGAGAGCTTTGCAAGCCTTGGAATTTCTACCCTGAACTATCAAAGGACCCAAAACACTCCTGATGGGACAGAAATGCAACAATTCCCTGTTAAACAATTATTTCTACCATTTTGACTTGGAAAGTTAAACAATTATTTCTACCATTTTGACTTGGAAAGTTACCTAGAAATCTTCAGATAAAAGCTGTGGCACCAATTGCTGTGGCTGTTTTAAAAATACCTGCTGAAATCACTCAAAGACCTGAAATACCCCTAAACCACTTAAGACAACCAGCACTTTCAGCTGGTCAAAAAGACAGAAGTTCTTGCAAACACCAGGACTCTGTCACTGCATTTCCCACTCTTCGCCTCAGGAAGTTACACCAGCAATCTTTGTTTCCCCAGTGATCATCCCAGGTTGTGCTCCTGTTTGTATTCATTCTGCATTTCTTTACTTTTTTTTTAAACTGTTCTACCCATTAAACCCACTCTTTTCCCTCCACAGAAAATTCCTAAGCAGCCTCCACAAATATTCCAGAAGCAGCTCCCTATTCCTAGCACCCCAGGTGTTCCTGTCCTATGATTCTATGATTTTCACCTTAATTTGGCAGTGACATCTCCAGCAAACGCTTCCAAGGACTGTTTACTTACAATGGCATTTGAAAATGTTAAGCATCTGAGGCACTGCTCTCTGAACACAGCCATACATCTCAGACATGCTATCTGCAAGATAATCACTTGATTTTCAAGGTCCAATTAATTATCTCAAAGTTCAATCCTTCCCAAAAAAAAAAAAAATTAAAGGACACTAGCGAGGACAAAACTTTCCCAAAGCTTAGCAAAGGCCCACAAAAGAGGACTCCTCTCACCGAGGATGGTAAAGAAGCAAAAAGAAGCATGTGCTGCTTCTCCAGCACTTTTAAACACAGGAGTGGGACTACAAGGAGGTTCTTGGGAAAGGCTCTATAAATAAGAAAGTGGCAGCAGGATGGTGGGAAGAAGGAGGACTTCACAGCACACTGACTTTTATAGTCATTTCTTACAGGGCTCTCAGCAAAAGCAGT
The DNA here is from genome assembly GCA_013390025.1 of Pitta sordida. Taxonomy (NCBI): domain Eukaryota; kingdom Metazoa; phylum Chordata; class Aves; order Passeriformes; family Pittidae; genus Pitta; species Pitta sordida. The sequence continues at coordinate 43,402 of WEKX01012771.1, forward strand.
TTTTTTAAGACTAAGTGCCTTTCTGCAAACCCCTTTCACCACTGTTAGACGGAAATAAGGCCCTGTGCCCACCACCTTCCAAACAATCCCTACAAAACCCAACACCACCTCTGCTCTTCCAGGGATTTGGTAGCCACTCACAAGACACAATGAGCTCAATTTTTCTGCTTGATGGTCAGCTCCAGCACAGATGCTTCCCCTTCTGTTCCCTTCGTATTGGGAATGAACCTGGAGGGAAATCTCTGCTTGCACAGAGCTCTTCCCCATGTCCTGGAGGATCCTGGAGCATCCCTGTCAGGATGCTCAGACGGGTGACTGGGTTGGGGGCACTCACCCCACCCAGCATATGCCACCAGCACCACATGCCCAGCATCCCAGTGGCTCTCCAGTGAAGGGCCCAGCTGGAGACAGAGCTTGGCTGGACAGCCATCTGTGGAAAACGTGGGAAAAACGTGGGCTAGGTCAGCCAAAGTGAGGAACATCTGAGCAGGGGAAAGACAAACATTGCTCCATGAGCACATCACATGAAGGTTTGGTTACTGGCTGAAGGACGGTTGGAAAATGGGATGCTTGGGACTGAAATTTGCTGTTTTCCCTGCCAGCTCTTGCTTGCCTTGCATGAAATACTTGCAAATTACATGTTCCATAATAAATCTCATTAATTGGAAAATAAATCTGTGTTTAGCCAGACTTAAGCTTGTCTTGTTTATTTACAAGTCTACTTCTTCTTAACAAGTGCAACAAAACCTTCAACAAGAACACTAACCACACACAGACATTTCCTTTGGAACTTTCCATCCACCTCAGCCAGGCCAAGTCTTGCTTTATTTATTGCACAACTCTTCTAGGAGGTAAATACATATAATCCAGGAAATAACAGCAGACTTGTTTTCTCCTGACTTCCTTTATGTGGATAAAGCTCTTGGGGGAGGGCTGAGCCCAAAAAAACCCATCTTCTGATGTCCCACCACAACAGTGCCTGGAAGAAGGTGAATGAACATGGATGTGTTCAACTCCCACAACTTTAAAGCGCCTGCTCTTCCTGAGCTCTAAAAGCTCTTGACAGTGTGTTTATGTACCCAAAACGATCCTTTCCCATGGAATTTCACCAATTTTCTATGCCCTGGGAAATGAAGAGTTGGAACACATTCAATACAAGCAAATGCATGCAATAAAACAAGCTGAGGGCTCAAAAGGCTGAAATTTCTAGAGATGACACATAACAGAAGCTATAGCAATTTATTTACTATTATTCTCTCTGCAAAACAAGAGCATGCTTTTAAAGCCAGAAATACATATTGGATTTCATGGAAAATAAAATATATGAAAAAGGGAAAAAACAAAAATCTTGCATGAGCTGAAAAACACCTTTATTCTTAAAAGGATATCACTGAGGTAATGATCACATGGAAATGCCAAGTTCTAGGGTTCCTCCCCAACACCACACACTACTACACCTTTAATTCCTTGCTGAATGTCTTTCAGGTAGGCACTACAAAAAATCTCATGCTAAACTTGCCCTAGTTCTTGAATGTCTAGTGAGAAGCAGCAGAACTGCCAACAAAAAGGCATTCAGCTGGCAGCTATTAAAGGAGCCTTTTACATTTGACTTAAAGCTTTAAATATTAAACAGAGACTACAAAAAAAGTGATTGTTTGTATTGCAGGATGCCCAGCCACAAGTCAAGGCACCATTTTGCCATTCATTTACAGCTGGGACTGGAAGGGCAGCAGAACAGCACTGTGTTATTTGCTGGGCAGCCTTCAAAGCTCCGGCCTGACACCAAAGTCATCACCCACCCTTTTTCTTCACAGCAAAGGGGACCTTGGTTTAATTTTTCATCTGAAGGACAGAACCCCAGGCTCAAACTTATTGCTGTTGAGTAAAGGTTGGCTATTAGTTCAAGAACTGCATTAAAAATCCGGTAATTTGACAGTAAATCACACTGCAGCAGGGCATCAGTGTTGAGAACAAACACAGGTATCAAAGTGGACCTCATAAAAGAAGGCTGCACTATGATTTATTTTAAAAGTACTCTCAAGTGTCCCAAACCCTTGGAAGTTGTAGGACTGAACAACTTCCATTGCTTCCCCTGAAGAATGTTGTCACAAACTAGGGAAGGAGTCCAGCCTACCATGTCCCAAATCCCAGCCATCACACAACAGTGGAACAGCTCCACTGACACACACCCAGGTTAAAAGTGAGAGCTCTGTAGTATTTCCCACCTTCTGAAGCACCTGCTAATACCAAACCAACACTCGAAAGGACCTCAATTCTGCTGGTCTCTTATGGCTCAGTCTATAAAAGCTTTAAGATTTCACATGGACACACCAGTATCTGCCTCAACAGATGCACTCTGTGAACACCTTGAATTTAAAATTCACTCATCCAACTGCACCATGATTTTCTCACTTTTCCACATCCAAGTTAAGCAATTCTTTTAAATTGACATTTTGCCTTAAAAATACAGAAACCTTTCAATATTAAGGTTAGTAGAGAGGTCTAGGGACATTTTCAATAGCCTTTGATTGATGAGTTAAACACAAATTCTGTCATTTCACGTGAATATAATTAAAGTTTTTTCCCCCAAAACTGTCAATCAGTCTCTTGCAAAGTACTGCCAATGAACTTGACAAGACCTCAGATTACATTTTTACCAGCATATGACATTTATTTGCATTAATTATTCCAGTCAATCAAAAAAGGAGAGAGTCAACTTTTCTAACACTTCTACCTTTTTTCCCTCAACACATGGATTGCAGCGGTGCCACAAATTTTCTAAGAACCTTTCCAGTGAAATTACTGCTCCTAAAACACAAAAGTTAACACAAACCACTGATGACAGATCTATGAACTGTATCTCAGATTTGGTTACCAGAATGATCCTGTGCCCAATGACATGAAAAAGCAGCAATCCAGCAAGATGTTCACACAGCTGCACTCCCAATCCTCCACAGTTCCACTCACTTTTCCCTTTCGCCAGGGGGCAGCTTCAGTATTCATGCATACCAACAGGTCACTCATCCTAAAAAATTACCAAAGGTACTTCTAATTCCAGTGGTTTCCTCAGTTGAGGCATCCTGAACTTTGGGAGTTGTAGCAGCTCACACAGCAAGTGCAACAGGTTCTGTATTCACACATCCCCTCACAGTAACAGGACAAAGTATGAACAAGATTTAAACCCAGGAATGAGACTTGAACCCGTTCCCCCATTTTCAAATCAAGTTTAAGGAACTGTGACATTCATTCACATGTCCAATATTTCTTTTTCTTTTACCCAAGACAAAAGCTACAATTACTACATCTTCCACTACAGCTCTATCTCTGCTTTAACATTTCAAGTTGTTGGGTTTTTTAAACTACGTATAACATTATTTCATCACAGTATCACAGTATAGAAAAGGCTGGAAAGGACCTTGAAGATCATCTAGTCCAACCTATAATCCAACTAACCTATCCTCTACATGTAGATCATATCACTCAGTACCTCATCCAGCCTCCCCTTGAACACAACCATCGAATAAAACATGAATATCTACGGTACATTGAGGACTCAAAAGACACGTATTCACAGTGGATGCGGCTGCAGTGCCACCCCCCCAACCACTTCACTTTGCTCCCGGCAAACAAAGCTTATGCAACAGCACCTTGTGTGTTTTGTAGCTTCCCCAATTCCACCTTCCATGACAAGGCAAGAAATTACAGAATGAAATTATCTCAACTAGAGGGAAAGTTACAGTGACAATAACAAAAAAGAAAGCAACGAATCAAGTCCCCCTCTGAATTACAAGTTGTTTTTCCTTTGGCTTTCATCTTTCCAAACAGGTTCAGTGCCATCAAGCACACAAGTGTTCAAGGAGCCTCAAGGGTTGCGCACAATCAGCCACAGAAACACTCGTAAAGAAGGCGACATGCCCGGAGGTTTTTTAGCACCTAATATCCTCCGTGCTGCAAATTATCCGCAGTTACTTCAAAAGGCCAAGTTAATGATTACACACTCGTAGTAACAGCGTGTGGATTATACACAGCTGGCACAAATCCTTCCCTCGGCTCAGTTGGAGCTCATTGCTATTCACCTGCAGGAACAGGAAGGTGAATGCCCCCGGGAGAGGATCCAGGCACAGCTAATGATTACCCACATGGGTGGGATGCAGCTGGAAAACAGACCCCATCACACAACATCTCCCCCAGGACGATACCAGCATCTCAGACCAGCACTCAGACTTTATTTCCACTTTCTAAAAGCATTTAACACCACCACCACCACTCCCGTTCAAGGGCTTGGAGCCACTGGACTCAGGGCAGACTATTGAACACTGTCTGTCACCAAGTGTTCTGCTGTAGCACTGCTGCAGGAGCACTGCAGGCTCGTTTTGTGCCCAAATCCCAGGAAAATCTGACCCAGGAGCCTGCAATAGTCTCTGCAAGGCCAGGAGATGGTAATACAAAACCTTTGTTCTGTAGGAATTCTTTAGTAGGAACAAACACTCTCCCAGAAGATGCCACTGGAAACAACCACATTCAGCTTCTGGTTGAGAATGTGGGGATTCTATTAGAGGCTGCCTGATGGCCCATCTCACCTTTCTACCAAAGGGTAAGTTCATTTAACTTCAGAAAACTCAAAAAAGCCTAATAAATATGGTCAGACTTGACCAATATTTAGTATGTTCCATATTGCCTCAGACTTTCCCCTTCCTAGACCTGCTATAGGATTATGGGAAAAGAAAGAAGTTCAGTCCACCACTTTGACAGCTTTGCAAGGAAGGTTCACCTCACTTGGGCCAGGACTTACCACCTGTAGCTGCCTAGTCCTGGAGTGACAGGTAAAGAAATGTGCACCAATATCTCCATTTTAATTGACTTCTGAATAGTCAAGGAATGAGACTGCTGCCAGAAGGACAAATCCCAAAGAAGCTGTCCCATGGCAGCAGCTGGAAGCAGGAATTCAGCCAACACCTACAAGTACCAGTCAACAAAAAGCAGCCCTGCTCACACACAGGGTAAGCACTGCAGAGAAGGCCAGGAGACATGGAATTTTAACAAAGGGAAAAAAACAGCAAGTGTTTCTTCCCTCTTTCCTCCCCAGATACAGGGTGCAGTGATCCCTGCTCTAACACACCTGTGCACTAAGGGGTTTCCTTTTCCCTGCCATCAGGAACAGGAGTGCTCAGGAGAGCTGGATAACTGCTGCTCAGTGTAGGACAGCATGCACAACGCCTCACAAAAATCCCCACCTGTCTGATGGGAGAAAACCCTCCAAGAACTCACCTGTAACTTTACCCACAATGAAATCTCTTCCAATTCTGTTTGGTGAGATTCAGTGAAAATTCAGAGCATCACACCTATGTTAGGCAGCTCTAATGTCCAAGGGGAGTCTGCAGGGGGTTGTTTGGGCCCCAGTGTGACCCCCAAGCAAAGCCTGGCAGATGGGAGCATTCAGGTGGCTTCCCCCAAGCCAGGGGAATGAACTTGCACAGATAAATTAAGAGTCTGCAGTTCATCAGCAATACATGAGCAAGGACTGAAGGTGGACAGCATTAGAAAATCAACCACCAGGAAACAAGAACAATCCTAGTACAGCAGGACATCAAATGAAGCATTCCAAATTCAGCATAAACCAGAAGCCCCTAAGTGTGACTCTTCTCACTTACACAGCAGGCTGGACAACGCTTAAAGGCCTCAGGACACAAACATCTATCCCAGTGAGTTGGTGATGTGGCTACTTGTGAATCATCATCTGTTAAGAAGGTCCTTTACTAGAGAGAAATCTCTGGGCACAAATCTAAACCAACACAAAAAAGCTTATCTCTGCAAACCAATTCAGTTTCAAAGACCAAGCCTTCCAAGTGGCTTTCTATCTCAACAGCATGCACAACATGAACCCACCTAAAAACACTGTACAGCTTAGAATTTTCAGAAGCACAGAAACTTATAGTTGTATGGTTTTACAGTTGCCTAGTTGGGCATTGGGAAGGTCCTTTGCTGAAGTAGGAAAATGTTTGTTCTTCTTGGGGTTTATTTTAGTTTTGGTTTTTTGTATCAACATCTTCCTCCTACTCTGAAGTTCAAAGCCCACACAGTTTAGCTTGACTACATACTTAGTAAATGATCTGAGTGGATTCTGGAGTTCAAATGGAATGCTCCCAGCAAAGGGAGGGGGTTTTGCACTTTAATGCAATATTCATTAGTTATTTGCCTTGCCATCTAAAGCTTCAATTCCAAAAGCTGTTCATCATCAGTGCAGCACTTCGAAATGAATACAAGCCAGAAGTTTGCTTACAGCTCTGGGGCTGCTCATACCCACCAGTGGTCCCCCACCCCAACCCCCACTCTCAACCTGCACACCAGCACTTGGACCAAGACCAGCAGCTCAACCTCCAGCCCTGCACAGGATGTCCCTCCACAACTTCACATTTCTGCCTTTCTGAAGCATCTCATACACCATAACTAAGTAACCTGCTCTTTAAGTGAGATGGAAAAAAACCCCTAGAGGATGCAGAAGCCATTCAACATCAGGACAGATAAAAAAAAAAACATGTAACAAAAAAGCTTCTCTAATATTTCAAGTTTTACAAGTAATGCACATCATTCCCTTATGATCAGTTTGAAATGCATAGGACTTAAATAAGGACTTCATACATAAAGTTATTCCATAAATAAGGACTTCCAGATCGCACAGGATCTTGCAATATATTGTATTTTTTCTTATACTGTTGATTTATGCAGTGATTTATTCATTAGTAGCTATCTGACAGGAATTGAATCTCTGGGGCAAACACTGCCACTCCCACCACAATGATATTAGCCAAAGACATCCTGAAGCCTCTCCTGGGAGATCCTGCATTTCACAGGTACATTCACCTCCTTGGGATTTGAGGAGGGAGGAGAGGGAAGCACATCAACAGGTCTAATTTTGTGGCACATTTAACTAGAACAGATGTAGAGACAATCTCGGGGGGAAAAATAGGCCCATCTAGACACAGGAGATAAATCATATCTCCCAAGTAAACAGAACATGACTTTACTAATTCCCATTAGAATATGCCCCATGTCTTCAGGCAAATTCAGGTAAGAGTACTCCAACTAGTCACTGCAGGGAAAAAAACAGATGTAGATAGAAATAACATCATAATATTTGTCTTTAACAAAATTCAAGGAAGTTTGGATTTAAACCAGAATAGTTAATTCTTCCTTACATGACAATAAGCAGACACTCATGTCTATTCCTACTCCCCATGACTAACTGAAGTCAAACATGACATTCAAGATTTCCAAAAGCATTCCGTTCCCTGCAAGGAGGCTTCCTTACACAGCAAGTAATGACTCTGATTCTGCAAGTTAGACCATTTCATACACACCTACAGAATCGAGTAGGAAAAAATACCCTTCAAAAAACCCCAAACAACTATGAAATAAGGGAGTATATGTCTGCCTTGCAAACAGTCCTGAGACAAGACTCATTCAAGAGGGAAAAGCTCCCCTACATCCCTAAAAAAACAAGGAGGTGTGAGCCTGAGTTGTAAGTAGTAGTTACAGCACCTCTGGTGCCCAGGGAACTTCTAAAGGTTCACAGACTGTCCCTACTCAGAGGAGCTCCCAGTGCCACTTACTGCCCATCCCGAATTCCTCAGCCATGTGCAGCCTGGCCATCACAGCTGCACCCCGAGACATTTCCCTCCCACAGTAAATACCAACGCTGCATCCTTGGGCAGCAATCAGTTCCCTGTGTTAGCAGGACACATTCCCAGGCCGACTGGCGAGACGCCCTCAGAGCTCTTTCCAGCCTGGTGCATGTGATGGCAGGGGGCAAGGAGAGACGACAGCAGGAGTCGCTGCCCTCCAGAGCCACACGCACAAAATGAGCGCTGTAGCAGCTCTCACAAACCAGCAGAAGGGGAAACAACCAACAAAATGCTGAACAGTATCAACTGCCTGGTAACAACCCTGGAGCCCTCTTGCTGCTCACAGATGATGCTATTTAGTCTCATGTCCATTCCTCCAAAATTCCAAGGTTAAACTGGGGGTTGTTATTTCCCAGATGTTACTGAGCTTCAAGAGCCTGGGATCTTGTGTTTGCACAGACCCCTCTCACACAGCAACACACTACCGGTATATTCAAACTCCACGCGTGAAAATGTTGTGTATGAAGACCTCACTGCCCAGCCAGCGAAAGAAAAGCTCTCCACATCTGCAGATAAAAAAAGATGAGAGAGCAGGGCTTCTATTCAGCAACCCACAAGGCAATTCCTTTCCTGACTTGATGATCTCTATGGTCTTTTCCAACCTTACTGATTCTGTGATTCTATCCACTAGACCTGCAATGGTGGACAACAGTCACCTTTCTAGCTTGGGTCTAACTTGAAATCAGACTATTTTTTTTGGCCTATAGTTTTATTAGCTCATAAAAGCTCGTTCCCATGTTCTCAGGCTAAATTTACAAATCATTTACAGCATAATTAATCATATTTATAGGAATACTCAGACCACCCAACAGTCCATATTCCAAACAAAGCCAAGCCAATTAAGCAATGCATCTAATAACACTAGGATATTATCCTAATGGAGCAGATTTTACAGTTTCTCAAAGAGTCCATTAAGATTATGTGTGAAGTGATTTTATTCCCCTAGATGTTACTCTTTGTCATGTCCACATAATTGGCATCTTTTTAGACCCTAGGGGATTTACTGTCAATTTCTAATGCTCTCATGATTCAGAGATTATCCTCATACTGGTGTCATCATCATGTAGATTAAATTCCAATGTACAAAATTAATATATGGCCCAAATAGCTCAGCTTCCCCAATCTCAGACACACGTGTCAAAGCTCTGCGCTTCAAATCCCTCTTTTGAACCAGGCAGGGTGAGATTGGGGCTTAAGTCTCCCTAGACCCACAAGGGTTTTGTGTTGGTCTGTCACTCATTTCATACATTGGGAAAACCAAAGCAGGCTGTTCTTACAGCACCAGCTCTAGACAGTCACCAGCTGGATGTCTCATTCCCACCTCTCCCTTTTCCTGTTGGCCTCCAAGCCCACTGTGGAATCAGAAGGTGTGACCTGACAGCCACCACCACGCTCTGCACTGTGCCAGTAAAGCTGAACACCAGATCCATGGCTAAGGAGCCCAGGAGGCAAAGGCCCACTCCAGGTGTTGGCCACCTACCCTTCAGGGGACAGACTGCGGCCACACAGACCCGCAGCAGCAGTGTGAGCCAAGTACGTCTCAAGTCTGATGACCAACGATGTTTTAGCAGGTTTGGGCTCATATTTCAAGTATTTGAAACCCTCCAACATCACCAGAATCCAAGAGCCACCTACAGAGCACCCTTCTGTGCCACTACTGGCACCAAAGAGCCATTCCTTGGCCTCTGAGCTGGCACTACTGCAGACGGGCACTTTTGACTCAGTTCATTAAAGTTACCACTTCAGTTTCTCATTGTTCTGATAATACAATACCATAGCAACAAATGAGAAGCTCTAAATCATAGACACAACCCCGAAAGGAAGTGCATAGTTCCTGTATACACAAACTTTGATCTGCTGCAGGATGGACAACAGCATCTGTTACTGTAATACCCCCCATAATTAGAGCCATTTAGCTAAACAGACACAAAGATGGTTCCATTAGCCATCTTCCTGGCAGAAATCCAAGGAGTGGCCATGACCAAGTACCAGCATAAATCCAAAGAATTTGGATGGGTGGCTGTGCCTTAATTCCTGCGTTCTTCAGTGGCAGGAGCCTTACACTGTTACTTTCAGGCCCACATTTTTAGCTACAACATGATACACGTGTCTGAGCACGCTAAAGGCGACAGTGACACGTCATATACAATTATATCTGTAATTGCCAATCCAACAATACATGAGACTTACATTTTAAGCCAGTCCTGAAGGCAATTGGTCAAGAGCTGTTTTAACATAACATGGGTATATCCATGGCACAGTCCATGTGCACTTCACAGGCCATCCAGAAACTAAGATGACATGGTAAAAGCCATCCTTGGGAACAGGCAAAATTCCTGCACAAGGACACAGGGCATGCCCAGAAAACTCAGCCACCACTCGAGACAGCTGTTGGTGCAGATCCTATCAGTTCTGCTTCAAGCGGAATTTGAGGCACAAGGAGCAACGAAAGGAAAAAGGGCCCCCAATTTTATCCTGAACCCCCCCAAATACTATTCACATCAAAACTAAATATCAGGGAAAGGGAGATACAGGAAAATAACCTTCAGTCAGCATTATGACATGCCTTATGTTACTTCTCAGCTGAGACAAAAAGCATTTTCAAGGAATTAAGAGATCTTGTTTCAACAATCAGTTTTGCAACAGGATTAAGGTAAGGGTTAAGATATCCACCCTTTTATAGTTACAAGGTGGAGGGGAACTAACTTCCCCTTGCACAAAAGCTGCAATCAGAACAACTCCTCAGTGAAATGTAGGAACACCACAAAGGAGAGCGCCATATGCCCTTCCTGTGCTCTTGATTTCAGGGGAAACACTGATTTAAAGCTCAGCATATGTGAGAGAGGGACCTAAATCTGGATATGTGACAAATATGCAAAAGATCCTGGTCTGAGTTGTGAGTGACACACTGAAAATCCACTGCTGGCAGCAGCAAAGCAGTGCCACTTTCCCAACCGACTCTCCATATTGTAAAATATGCTATGTATATGCAAGTCTAATGAGGGAAGCTTTTCACCTCATCTGTCTGGTGTCTATGATACCATTATGCTCCAAGAGTTCTATTGCAGCACTTGCCACCCATTTTCACTGGCAAAACAGTCCACAGGCTTTTTGTCTCCAGGTGTCTCTCAAAGGGCACAATGCAAAGCCAGATTTTTGTGCTTAGCTGCTGCTTTTCACACATGATGGCACCTTCCATTCATCATGTTTGGGAACTTTTAGTTAGGGCATGGGCTAGTGATGGATCAAAAAATGTGCTCATGGAAGACTGACTGGCACAGCAGCTGGTAGGTGACTTTAAGATGCACCAAAGCAACACAGACTGCAGTGGCAAGGGGAAAAAACAGCTCAGGAAGTCCTAAATCTTACCTTCATTTAGAAAGATTTTCTTCATGGACAACATGGTCCCAGGTTCATTTTACTATCTAATAAGCAAGCCTAGATTAAAAGTAGAAAACCCACCTTTATTTTTAGGGGAATTGCAGAATAAAGCCATCCTTTGTGAGAGACTACTATTGTAGAAGTCATCTTAAATACAGAACATTTTTTATTTTTTCCCAGTCTCAAAGTTGAAAGTGCCAAGATACATTACCTGGACTTTCCTAATGGCACTCCCTGCATATTGATTGGCCTTACTCCTACCTTTCAAGCATTAGTGATCCACTTCATAATACTTATTAAGGCCTTATGTCTGACTGTTGTGAGCAAACCCAGAGCAGCTAGAACATGAGACAAAGCTTCCTTCAGAATTTTGTTTTAGCAGGCCTTCAATGAGCATCACTACCAGCCAGCTGTACCCTGCTAATCAATATTTTTATTATGACTCTCATTAAGCAGCACTTACTGCTGTTTATCAGTCAGAGATAACCAGCTCCCTGGGTAGTAAACCACCTGCCCAAATTATGCATAGTCCTCTTTAATGAGATGTATTGTACAGTATATCCACACAGTTATTTGTTACATCCACACAGTTTATTCACTACACCATCAGCAGCAGGGCACAGTGATCCACCCTCAGGAACCAGCACTTGAGCCAGCTCACAGGGCAGCTGTGTGACAGCAGCTACCAACCAGACTTGTTGAGCCCATGGAGCAGCCAGGGATGTCCCTCTCCAGTCTGATGGTGTCTGCACAGTAAAGCTCTGCAGGAACATCCTGTCCAGCCTTGGAATCAGTGGGAGGTTCTGGTAATCCCTAGGCCTCAGACAGCACAAGAGCTCTTTGGGATGCGGCCCTGGGGTAGAATTTCATTTTGATGTGTAACTGCAGCCTTGGAATAGCCATGTTAGAGATACCCACAGCTGTACTGGGCTGACTGGGCAGCTGAGTGCCTGACACATCCTGGAGAACCCAGGATTTAAACAGTCTTGCACCACCAGCAGTCCTCTGGTCCAACAGTACATCCTGTTCCTCCTACATGATGCTGAGCACATCTTGGATAAAGGCACATGCCAGTCTTCAAAGCAGGCTCAAACCTAACACTAAAAATTCAGGTACTGGAAATTACTTTTCCTGGGATATGAATGAAGGTAAACCTAAATGCTCTACATGACAGCCCCTACTCCTTCCCCCCAGTGAGTCTGAGGTACAGCTCAATGTTAGTAGACCTACAGCATCACAAACCAAGTATCAGATGAGAACATCCATCTATAATTCGGCTTTTGTTAACAAATAAAGGATGGACAATGACGTCAAGAAGTCACATTACACTGGTAAACATGCCTACATAGAAAGATTAATTGGAATAGTAATGAAGATGAATTCTCATTTCCTGCCTGGTGTGGAGCCCTAACTGTGAAAAGGGAAGAAAGGATGTTTGCCACAGACAGCACAGGCACAGTACACAGACCAGGCAGGGAAGGCACAGCCTCCCCTCTTCTGGGGGCCTCACACCCTCCAGAGCCAGGGCAGAGTTTTAGCAGCAAAAGTGCTGCCCCTGGAGGAGACAGCAGTACCGAACACCAGGAAAATGGAAAGCAGGGCTGCAGACAAGGGAATATACAGAGCACTGGCCGAGCTGCCTGTAGATTTTATAGACCATCTAATCCAGTGGAATCTTTGCAGGAGACTGGCAAACCAAACAGCATCTGTATAGTCAGAACTGCTCAAGAATAACAGCCACCCAGACACACAGGGAGCCTAAAACTCCTGTGATTTGTAGTGAGGATGTTACTGCAGTGTGATGCCAGCTATGAGCACAAAGGGTGACAAATGCCAAACCTGTAGGAGTAGGTAAGAGAGGGCATCACTGTCAAATCCCTACTTTTAATGGGAAAAAGCCTAAGACAAGTACATATTAGTGCAAAACTGACACTTACGGCCAGTCACTCATATTTCAACAACTTGTTCCTAACTCCTTAAATAAGTTCAAAAGCAAGAAAAATTCCACACACATTAATCACAGACCACTCTTTACTACTGGAGTGCATCTGTTCCACACAGGAAGGTCACATGCACGGAGGTAGTACACCAAAAATAATGATCTTCAAATAACCCATATTTTATCTCTTCAATAGCTAAAACAAGCCAAATCTGAAAGCCTAGTGGGGAAGTCAAATATCCAAGATATGAAGCATTTCAGGGAAGTATCTGAACTGGCAGAGCTGCAGCAGAGAAGGCAATCCAACAGTTATCCTTCCAGCCATCAGGAAAGATGATGACCTCAAAGCCAATTTTTCAACTGTGCTAGTAATGGGCCAGTCAGCAAAGCTGATGCTGCACATTCAACCAAATCTATGTACAAGTTGCAGGCATGAACACAAGAGAACATTTTAATTAAGGAGAAGGTAATGCAGCCTGGCTTATTACACATCAGCAGCAGCTCCGGTTACCACAAGCCTAGCTCAGCTAGAGGACAGACACCCTCTGAAAAGTCACTTGAGTGGATGTTTGTCAACCTGGCCAAAAGTTTTAGTCAATGAGATACTGAAACTGAAACTTGTAACAACCAGTCCATCTCCAGCAGCCAGATCAGAAAGGCTTTTTGCACAAAAATTCAAGTTGGCCGTTTTTTCATAACATTCAAAATTTACAGCCAAAGCTTACCAAGTGTCAGCCCATTTAAATGAAAGACAACATCCAATCTCACTTTAATAGCAAAGTCACAACCTACATTCAATTAGACAGTAAAGACAACATTGTCACAAGCTATAAAGTGCTAGGATTGTCCTCAGTGCTCAAGAACTAAGACAACCTAAGTCGGGCTGACTCGAGTCATCCTCCCTTTTTGAATTCCTTTGGCTTCTTCAGTTCAGAACTGGACCTTTGTTGCAGACTAAACCCAAAAATCATTGTCTATTCCTGCCTCCCTAACAATAAGGGAGATATTCAGCAGTGGGAAATGCTTACTAGAGATCTTCTGTGTTAGATGTACTATCATTTCCCTAATGGGCCTTGAACAATTTCCATGTTTTGAAAGCAGAGAGATTTCCTTTAAATCAGCTGCCTGAAGGGAAGCTGACCTCCATGAAATATTTCCTCCTATTTGGACTGTCTGTAGCAATTCCCCACCACTTTCCCTATCTTTTATTCCACTCATATGCCCACTCATGGCTGGGAAAACACGAGCTGCAGCTTCCAGGGGACCATAGGCTAACTCCACCACAGCCTTATCTGGTTAGACATTTTCCTCACTTCAAAACACAACAACCTCTGTAGTACAGAGACCCATAAGGAGTTCTTGACTGGAAAAAACACTGACAGCTCACCTCAGAGATTTCACTTCCAATTTCTACACGGTTCAGCTTAATTGTTACAACAATACCTCAGCAAGTTGTACGCTCAAAGAAATTTTCTCCACTTCCCATGAAAAATGCATCAGACACTTTGGATGTCAATATTCACAGGTCATTTTCTTATCCAAACAATTCTGCTTGCATTCCAGCAACAATAACCCTGGTCTCCAGTTGCTAATGCTACTACGGTGGCTCCCAACATTACACCTGTCACCTCTTCCAGCATGTGTCGTGTTTTGCAAAGCAGATACCAGCCAATCTGCAACAAAAGATGAGCATCATCTCCATAGGAATCCCCTCACCTTCCAGGGCCTGAAGTCCCTGGCTCCTTAAATTTCCAACTGAAATCAAGTGAGCGAGTCCCAGTCTCAAAAATCTGAGCTAAATTCACCTGCAACTTTGCATAAAGAACAGACATGCACTAAATGGATCAAGGAATAAGTATTTCAATAAATAAAATAGCCCACCATATTAATACTTAAACATCCAAGTCCTGTAGAATGCCAGTACACAGACCCAAGTAATTCCAACTGCTGTTTTGCAGCTAGAGCAAAGCCAAATCCACTCATAGGGCAAAACATGGGAGAGAAGTCCACGTATCCAATATTCATTATCCAACAGAATGAACAGAAAGGGATGTCTGCTGATGAAATACTAAAGACACTGCAAGAAGGAGGAGCAAGTTTTACAGTGTACACCCTAAAATAATATTTACAATCTCAAATCTTCAAAGGGTTTATTTTTTTCTTTTTACATACAAGAGTGCAAATGCACATTTAATGATACACTTCTTGGATGTTTTCAGCAGTGAAATGCATGACAGTAATCTTGCTCTTGAATAGCTTAAAGCAAACAGTTGAGGTTTGGAGCAGATATTCCTCAACCTCATACTAATAAATAATCCATTCACATTAAATTATTAGATATACTTCCAATATTTAAGTATCAACTCCAGACCTTCCTGTATGCTTGTCAAATATACTCTCAAACATATAGATGTTAATACCTCTGACTCACAGGGCAATACAAGTACTGACACAATTGTTTTAAAGCTCTGATTCACAATAGACACAAAAGACCTCTCGTACTTAACAGCAGGTGGAAACATTCCACATCATCACTTCAGTATAGTGGTCAGTGTCCCTCCCTCATGTGGGAGACAGTGTTTGATTTCCCACCTGGGAGGCAGTGGTGCTGTTTAAGAATTGGACTCAATGATCCTTGTGGCTCCCTCCCAACTCAGAATATTCTGTGATCATGTTCCATTAGGATGAGGGCAAGTGGATTGCCAAACCTAATCCTCCAGAAGCCCTCGGGCTCAACTTCGCACATGCCCTCTGCAGCCTAGGTGGGGTTTTCAGGCCCAAAGGAACTCACGATCACCCCAGGATATGAGAAGAGACAACCTTCCAGGTCAGGAAAACCATTTTTTTTTGCATCCTAAGGAACTACTTCATTTTCACAGGATGAGATCTCTCCAGCTTAAGGTACAGGATGTATTGTAACAGGCTCCTGTCTCAACCTCAGTGTCTGTGGCTGAGCGACAGCACTTAAGTATCACTTCTGCCAGCAAGCTTCCCGCATGGAAACAGCCCCATTCCTGGACAGAAACCCCCAATTCACTCTCTTAAAAACCACAAAACCATCACCACTAGAAGGCTGTGCAGACTGAGTCTCTGCCATGAGATATCCTCAGCCTGTGTCTGAGCAAGCCAGAGCTGGGGGAAATGGCTGCCTGTATTTCTGTGGTCTCACCACCCCACCTTCTCTCATTGAAAAGCCTGAGGTACAAACGGTGCCACCTAACCCCTCAAGGCAGAATTCCTTCTGCCTAAACCACTTGGTTGGGCAGAGCTGCTGCTCCAGCTGCAAGGGGTGGAGGAGGAAACCTTCAGCCGCACATCCCCTCCTTCAGAGGAAGCACCATCTCAGCACTTGAAGCAGCTTCTCAACAAAACCTCACTTTGGGCAAACAGGAGCATCATCTGTTTACAACAGCATTTCTGCAGAAATGCTGACTCCCTGGGACTGGGCACTTCTGTTTTGTTTCATGGCACAGACTGTAAAATTCCTTTTTGTGGTGCTGTGGATGAGACTGGGTTTGCATCCCATGTTTCCAGCACGCTGCCATCTCACTGCAGCTGCCCAGCTTCAAAAATAAAGAGGAATAAATCAGTTATGTGCTAGAAAGAGGGAGAGGACAGTGTATTATACCATCCTCAGACTTAAAATCCTAAACGGCTTCATCATAAAAGCAATTACTAGTTGCCTTCCTCCTTTTCTTGGGCAGTGTCAGAGCTGCTCTGGGTTAATGACTAAGTGTCTCCTAACATCCTTTTGATTGTGTAACAACTTCCAGCTAAAGGATACAAGATAATGCACAAACTTTCTGACCATACACATTTCTCATGCTCTGCCCATGCTTTCATTAATTTATTTATCCATAGACAAACCACCGTCCTTCTCTGTCTTTGCTTTGCTGTCTTGGCTAAACACACCAAACTCCTCCAGCCCCTGCTCAGCTCCTGAGAAATGCTTTTGATTAGCATCCTTTTTACTCCAGCACACTTCCTCTTCACCTCAGCAAGGCTGGGTTTATCCTTCTTCAGTGCTCATGACCAGAATAACAACAAGTGGAAGAAATGGCATTCCATTAAAAAAAAAAGGCAGCAGCAAGGAATTGAGATGTTTTAGGCAGGTCATAAAAACATGACAACACAATGAATATTGTCTGGATTTGCTATAGTTAAGAAACATCAGCAAAATAGTAAGCTAAGTAACAGACATTAGCTTGTCACACTAATCAATTTTTCTTTTTTAAAACCCATGTTGAGAATCGTTCAAGTAATAATATGAAATCAGCCAGCACTCTGCATAGAGAAATGAAGAAAATATTCCACAATCTTCAACACAAGAACTTCATACTGAAAAACACAATGAAAAACAGAAAGCTATCCTGCCATATGTTTAAAATAAAATGGTTTAAATATAATTCCTTGTTATTAGAAAATAGCAAAATGCTTCATATGACTTGATTTTGCAGGATTACCTTCACTGCTGACAGCAATAAATGCTTAAATATGCAAATACACAGTGAGTGTGTCAAAATGAAGGATACCACATCCTTCTTACCAAACTGCAAGATCAGAGCTTAAATGAACCTGTTTAACAGACCTTCACAACACAGTAAATGCTGCCTTGAGTCTTCCATGTGTGGTGTAAGTGGCAAAGATCTTCATGGGGCTGAAACTACATATCTGGGATGGCTTATTAGGAGCAAATGGATCCTGCTGCAAACTAGGAAAACTGCTACTAATTGATTAATCAGAAAGCTACAGGGAACAGCAAGTGAAGAGTCCACATGGGTCACACTTACACAACTCAGTGAGGAGGACTTGCTTGACAGCCTTTGTGACCCTCATCTCTCAACCACAGCATTATCCAGACTCTCCAACTGGCCTGCAAACCTTGGGAGCCAGTCATGGAGAGCACCAAGGTGGAGTAAGGGGCACTGGTGGAGGCTGCTCTGAACTGGCATCTTCACCGGGGACTGCAAGCTCTGACTGCACAAAGACCAACCTGAAAGGCTGTCCAGCCCCACTGCTACACAGCACACGCTACACATTACACATTTTCCTTCCCCTGCAAAAGAAAGGAAACAGCCAAGGGGACACACAAACAATGCAAGAAGCAGCTCAATCAGCCAAGACAACACAAAGCTGCAGAGCCACAACCACCAGCTCCCCAGGCTAAATAAAAATTTAGCACAGGGGAGTGGTGCTGTTTGTTATGTTCTTCCCTCCCAGTGATTCACTTGATTTTTGTGTAACTTCACTGATAAGGCAACACCAGCCAAAGAAGACATATTTCAGTTTTAAACAGCAGGGCATTATGCAGGCAGTGATTTACTGCTTTGCACAGGGTCTGGCAAACAGGACACGCAAATGGCTACAAAGACAACGGCTGCTCCTGCCTCATCTCCACACCTGCCTGGACTCGGCTCCCAGGAAAACATGTCTGATCATGGAAGCTGGCAAGCAGCCTTCTCCTAGTTCATCACTTTGTTTAGCAAGGCCTGTCTTCAGCATTGGTTTATGACAAAACCCATTGCTTTAAAAAACAACATGGGGATAAAAGAGAAAGTGATCACATAGGTGACACTGTTCTGGTATTTCTTCACATAGTTCCATTATCATCACAACATCTCTTCACACAAAGAGAAGGAAATTAAAGAGAATTTCCTATACAACCTCCTTTACTCATATATTGGCTATTTCACAATAAACACAAACCCAACCAAAGCAGAAAATGGCATTTCCTTCCTGGTCCGTGCATTATCACCAATCCAACACATAGTAATTCATTCTTTAAACAGACAGTGCTAGGATGGTGTTTGGAACCAAGCTTCACCTAGTTGCCATGAATTATTAATCAGAAAAAAAATTCCTCTTCATGCTCCTTCCAGAGGCTTGATTTGCAAGTTTAAAAAAATCAAACTGACACTTATGCCTCTTGTACAAATACCCAATCTTTATGAAAAAACATATTTATTATAACACTCAAAGCATTTTTAAATATGAGAACAACAATTCTATAAATAGCTACTCTTCACAGAATTGCTTCAAGACATTGTTTTTACAGACAACAGTAGGAAATTGAAGCAGGTCTTAATGCCAAACATTAAAAGTGAAATAAATTCTCCAATCAACATTAAGTTTCCACTTATTATTTCAAAGTTCATCATTCTTTTTCAGCTTATACAATGAGTTTATGCAAGGGAAGGAACAACCCAGAGGACTGCACTGTGTCCTGGCACAGCCACTGTAAATCAGTCCCAGCCCTCAGCTTCTGAGGGCTCTCACTTGGCTGGGCAGCAATTTAACAACTCTGGACTGACAACAGAGGAGCCTCCTATGACCCACCACAGCCTTGGACATGCACAAGCCAAGACAAGGTTTTGATTATAACTCCATGATGTGATTTCCAAATACACCAACTGAAAACTCTGCTCCATCTCCTCTAAAAAGCAAACACAGGAAGATAAACATGATTTAATGCAATAGCAAATTGCCTTTTCAGCCCGCACATTTCAGTTGCTACCTCCTCAAGCTGTTTTCACCCTGGTATCTAAACAAAATCAACAGGACCTCCTGAGAATCAGCCACACAACTGGCAAGCCAGATTTCCACAGCCAGGAGCACCTATTTAGTCACTTCAGCAGATGCTCCACACAAGGCCAAAGCTCAAGCACCACCGAGTTCTAACACCGGTTTCAACAGGGAGCCAGTACAAGCACTCACTTGATAAGTACTTGAAAATTCACCTGCTAACAAAGGAGGAACACAGCCAGTTCCGAGTTTGCATAGTGTTTGGCTGCAGCAATTACAACAATAACTTAGTGTTACACGTCTGATACAGTCCTTCACAGCGCACTGAACAGCTCAGGGTACTGCCATGTTCCTCTGTGCAGCTCGTGAGGGCTGTGCCAAACATGACATGCTGACAGAGGTGACAGCGATGTGGAAGCAGGGATGAATCAGGCCTGAGCTTTCCCAACTGCTCCCAGCCATGACCTAAGCACACCGGAATGTTTTTGGAAGAAAGTGACCAGTGAGGATTAGTAAGAACTGGTGACGTGGCCCACCAGGCATGGCCAGGGAACACATGGCCATTAAAGAGGAACAATTCAAAGGGAGCCATGGCCTCTGGGAATTCTGGGCCTGCTGTGTACCATAGACAAAACCCTGGGTGTACAGAAGGCAGGAGAAACCACAAACCAACTGTGAACCACATCAGCATCCCGAACAGATCCTTGCCTGTCCTTGTGGGGACAGTTACACACCGCATAAGACACCAGACCATGGACACAGCTGGGATTTACCAAGTCTTCCAGACATCGCTCCAAGATTTGTGAATTTGGGATGAGCCACAGGTCCACTGTATTTGCCAGCACAGCAGACAAGGATCACATCAGCAAAACTTCCACAGCTCTTCTGGAGAGCAAAGCCTCCCCATTCTTGCATATCACGCCACAGAAAAAAGGAAGAACCATCCTGGAGCTGGAAGCTTTTCTTACCTTATTCTGATCTGTCCAGTAAAAGAAAAATCCCTGTGGATCTGTTCTGAGAATAATTGGAGTCACAACAGTGGAGTCCTGGAAGAAAAGAAGAACAAACAAAAAATTTGTCAGCACACAAAACACAATTATGCACAAGCTGCTTTGACACCCATGTTAATGAATTGCAACATCTAGAAGTTACCCTGAAGGTATCACTGGCAAGATGTCACTAAAAGAATTTACTATCACCTGCCTAATCTCCTTTTTTCTGACACAAGCTATTTCCATTACTGTGAAGAGAGCACTAAATAACTCCAGACTTGTCAACACATGGAGCTAATCCAGAAAAGCTGGAAGCAGATGAAGTTAAACAGGCAAAACACACCCAGTGTCAAACAAGAACCCACACAGCAAAGCACTGTAGTTATCAGCAGCCCACTGCCCACCTTGATCTGGCAACCTTCAGGTATTAACAAGCTAAATGCCTACAAAATATTCTTGTCAAGGACTGAATTTGCCAGGAGAACCTGGAACAGCATCCTCCATGTGACAACTTTCGTCAATTTACTTCCCATTAGTATTTTTTTGTAATCAAACTTTGAAAATTTTACTGATGGCAGCAAATCTCCAAAACAGTCGAAAACCTGTTTAGTCTGGCAACACCCACAGCTCAGGTCATTTAAAGCAAACATGTCCAAGTACTCCAAGTGAGGCAGCCTTGTTCCCTACATATTCCTGCCTTCTGACTGACAGCAGGTACCTGACTCCAGAGATTCAGGCTCTAACCCTCTAAGCCCTTTCCACAGGTGGGAGTCCATCTCATCTCCCCCACAGGGATTCTCTGGTGCCTGGCAATGACTGACATCAGGGCAGCCTGGTCTTAACAGGATTTCTCCTCCCCTATTTTCCATTACATCTACCAAGACACAGTTGTCATGTGACTCTACCCATTTGCCAAACACAATTTAGAAGTCATGGAAGGGGCGTAGAAAGCAGGAGAAAGATAAGCAGGCAGAAAAGTTGCCTAAGCCTTAACTTAGCTCCTCAGAAGCCCAGGCTAAACATACACTTCCTCCTTAACAAGAGCTTATATTTCTGTTCAAGTGTTACAGGTATTTTACAGCTTTAGCATTCACCTACTCCCAAAGCATTAATATGTGAGGTCAGTCTATATTCCTTCAAGGACAAAGAAATAGGCTCTAACAAGTTCAAATGTAAATCAAACATTTAAATGTGGAGTTTAAAAACAAAGAATTGCTGGAAGTGGTTGTCATGAATAAAACCTAACCTCAAGTGCCACTTCTGATCCAAGAAGATAATTCCAATTTATAGAAGCTATTTTTCCCCTCAATTTCTCTATAGTTTCTGTTATCTTGTACACATGAGAGTTGGGTATTCTTTGATACAACAGGAAAATTTATTTTTACAATATACCTGGCTCTAAAGAGACATTGACTGTCTACCTCCACAAGCACCTAAAAAAGAGAGTTCTTGCAACCTCTCATTCAAAAAACCCAAACCCCTGGAGATAATAAAATAAACTAAAAATGGACAGTTTGTCCTGTGCAGGGTGTGTGCAAACATTGAAAATTAGAAGATAAAACCTCAGGATCCTTCACCCTTTGGATGAGATATACCTAATTCTGAGGGAAAAAGAAGGAAGCAATGGGAAACAGACACAAAGCAATTATGTTTAGCATTAACAAATATTGCTAGTTAATAAATTCAAACCAGTTCCTTCAAACCAAAAGGTGTTTGGATTTGCCTGTGCTGATGACACAGAGCCACCAAAGTAATACTTTTGCAGATATGGGCTGTAAAATGCTGGCTGAAATCAGACTTGAAAAGCAGAGGATGAGGGAAAGAGCCTTCAATATTTATTAGGTGACATCAAGGAAAGGTTTATGACATCAAGGTCCTGTTTATGTTTAGATACCAGGGTGATGACAAGGACAATGATGACTCTTAGATACCTAAAATTCCCTGCTCCAGGCTAAGTTGGTTCACAAGTTCACAGGATATCCTGAGTTGAAAGGGACTCACAAGGATCATCTAGTCCAACTCCCAAGTGAACACCCACTCAGGGATTGAACCCCCAGTCCTGGAGTTATGGGGACCACACTCCATCCATCCGAGCCTCCCACCATCCAGACCATGTCACTGAGCTCCTCATCCAGTCTTTTCTTAAACAGCTCCAGGGATGGTGACTCCACCACCTCCCTGGGCAGACCATTCCAATGAGGGATCGATCACTCTGTGAGAAACCTCTTCCTAACATCCAGTCTAAACCTCCCTTGGTGCAGCTTAAGGCCATGTCCTCTTGTTCTGGTGTCGTCAGCCTGAGAGAAGCTATTCACACCCACCTGACTGCAACCTCCCCTCAGGTAGTTGTAAACAGCAATGAGGTCACCTCTGAGCCTCCTCTTCTCCAGACTGAACAGTCCCAGTTCCCGTAGCCTCTCCCCATAGGGCTTGTCCTCCAGTCCTTTCACCATCCTTGTCGCCCTTCTGTGGACCCTCNTCACACTCCTGAAGCCTAGCATGGGAAACTACGTCAAAGGCTTCGCTAAGGTCCAAATACACAACATTCACGGCCTTTTTATCATCAACCAGGCATGTCTCCAGTTCATAAAAGGAGATTGGGTTGGTCAGGTTGGTTGTGGGTGGGTTTTTTTAGAATTAACTACACTAGTCTGGTATTGGGCACAGCACAATTAATAAGCTCAATGTTTTCTGTATGCTGCAATCTAACTCCTGTAAGTTAGGGAAATCAGCTTCTTGAGTCAGTTCTGCAAGTCCTTCTCCCCACTCCACACTGCCAAGTCCTCTCTCACCCACAATAGGTCTGTTTTATACATTTTGCTTTTACACTTCTCCACAATCAGGGCTTGCAAAGGCAGCCAACAATCAAAGAGATACATGAAAACCCCTTTTTTTGCAGTACACATTAAAAGAGGGCAGCAGTTCAAGGTTCTGAAATAGAAACTTATTTCAGCTGACAATTGCCTGGTCCATTTATTTATAAACACTGTTGTACTACCGACATGTGGTTTATGACCCATAAGACACTCATGAATGACTGCAGGTGTATCCTGAAGTCCATTAATTCCATTTCCTCACTCAAAGAGCTGCCCCATAACTCCCCTGAGCAGACTAACCAACCATGCACAACTCCGAAGAAGCAGGTAATGGACAGGACACACTGAAGGGGTAGAAAGAAAAATAGCAAACCAAACTTCAAGGACAAAGAAATAAAGAGAAAGCATTCCTGTCTTCCCTGACACACAAGAATAGAACAGAAAATACCTCACTGTTAGTCATCTCTAAAGCTGATGGGTTTAAAATCTAACACATTTCTGTGTAGTAGGGGGTATAACTCCCAGACGCCTCTGGATGGCAAAGCAAGCTGCCCTTTGAGTAGGGGCCCCAGATTCCTGGGATGCTTCCAAGGATACAGAAGAGGCACAGGAGATGGCCAAGGCAAAAATCAGCTGTGGTCAGAAAGGACAGAGGGAAAAGAGAAAGGGAGTGTGTCCCAGTCAATGGTCCATCAGGTGTTTGTGCCTGCTTGTGCCAAGCAGTGGTTGTGTTTCCAACAGATTCCTACAGCCAACTCCATGAACCAAAGTGTGGCCCTAACCTGGCAGTCCCAGTGTGCTGTGTACCACACCAGTCTAAACTACAGTGAATAATTTTCCTGAAGGGCTTTTAATTCCACGTTTCCAAGTCATCCACCTTTTTATGTGTTGACTTAAGGCCAATTCTCTACTTTATTTCAGTTCCACAGCCTCAAATGGGTAATGTGGTTGTTCTATACTTATTCCATTAAGTTGCCTCTTAATTGGCTCTACAACCTCAGGTTCTGCCTTACCAATATTCTTTGTTTTCTTCTTTTAGACAAAGAGGCTTCAAATTTATGCCCATGAAGTACCACAACAAGCTCTGGAATCCTTACCAGCCAGGCACAGATCAATGGGCAAATCCACAATTAGGCACCTGCCAGGTAACTGTTTCAAGGCCTGATTTTAACTGTGGGTCCCCCAGACCACATGTAACACCACTGAGCAACAAGCACCACCTCCATTTCTACACTACTTCCATTTTTTACATTTTAGTATCCCTTCAGCTGTTAGGACAAATGGAGATCAAAACAATGCCATAAGCCAGACTTGTTTCCTGAGCTGGTCTCAGATTCTCAGAGACACTGAACATTGACATAATCTGAAAACTTTCACACACAACATTATTTCATTTGCTAGAATCTTCTTCTGGAAAATGCTCCCAAACTCAAAGCTAAGAAATATGGATTGTTTCCGGCAGAGGCAAAATATTCTACATTTCTTTCACTTGGGCAAGAGGACTTGAACTCTCCTTCTCCGTTCCTCCAAACCTGGTCTTTTTAGGGACTGTCCCACACCTTTGCTCAAGCAAAGGAGAAGGGACAGCAAAACTACCCTTTCCACAGGGTCAGCAGATACATCAGCTGTAAATTCCATAATACACTGGGCCTACTCAGACTGGAGCTAAGCAGGATTACCCAAACAATGAGGACTGAATTTCTCTAGGCTGACAGCTGAATTTGGAGTGAAAGGGAGAAAGTGTCCATCCCACTTATAATGAACACCTAGAATCCTCTGGAAGGGTAAAGGTGCCTTCTTTGAGGGCAGAAAAACCAAACCAGCCACATAAAGAACAGCTTGCAGGATGGAATGTTGGGGAAAGCAAAATGAGTGCTGGAGATTAGAAGCAGGACAAAAAAAAAAAAATCAACACTGAAATTGAGTTTACAAGGCCCACAAAATTCAGTCTCACTTATTCAATAGGAACACACAGGAAAATATTCTTTGCTGTGACAGTGGTTAAACCCCAGAGAAGCTTTGGTGATGGGGCACCACAGGACACAAGTCACGATTCTGATGGATCAAACACTAACTTGCTGCACGTTTCCAAGAGCTACCCCAAGTGGGATCTGTTTCCTCAGAAGTCTGTCCTACCCCAGCCTGTTTCTCAGGATGTCCCAGCTCCTGGGCTAATTAAACCCTTACTGCCTGTAGTGTTGATTTATCTGCATGAGTCCTTAAATATTGAAAAATAGACACTCCAGAAAGAAGGAATAAAGAGAGAAATCAGAAGCAAAAGTAGCCAAATACCAACCAGGACAATTTTCGTCTCACCCAGAGTGTTCTTTCATGATACTGAGAAAACCATTTAAACCAGTGTGTTCATCAGCATAAATGCTACATTCTGATTTTGAGGCAACACTAGAACTGTAATTCCACATCTCATTTTCCAGTTCCCAGAGATGCTGAGCTCAAACTCATCTGCAGTCACTGGGGAGGCATTCAGAACATGACTGTGTGGTGCTATGCAGGCTGGAAATGAGGTCCAAGGTATCTAATCACAGACCAAAAATTACCAGGTTTTTATGTTGCTTTCTTTTTTGGACCTACAACAGCACAATTGGGAACACATTTTGTCATCTAATGGGCCTCATGAAAAGAAATTAAAAAGTGCTTATGAGGCATTTACTTTATAATAGATAAAAGACTCCAAAGTAATTAGTTGACTATTTGTTAACTATTTCACTACAGCTTTTGTTAAAAGTCTTGGGCATTCAAATAAAAAGAAAGCATAAAGTACACAACTCAAACTCAGTTAACTTCTCTTTTACAAAGGATCTTCATTTATTTGGGAGATGTTACCTAGTTTTCACTTTCTCGGTATCCACCAACACTCCAAAGGACTCCAATATGTACTACAACAACAGATATTATCTATGACTTGAAATGCCTAAAGTCCTCACCAGATCTTCCCAGGCAAGTATCTCCCCATTCTGCAGCAGATCCAAGTTGCAAAGAGCTTTCCAATAGAGTTCACCAAGTTTAGGCTTCCCTCTTTAAGTGTTAAATGTTGTAACCTCCTATCTGATTATTTTCCTATGCTGCAAAAGACAAAAACCACAACTTCTACTCATTTAGATAAAGTATTTCCATAAATCACAGGGCTGGTATTTGTTTACGACATTAAAGTTACCAATAAAGAATAAGCAATAAAAACCCTCGAAGGTCGGATTAACCTCTTCCCTCCAGACTGAAAACATTCAGGAAAAAAATAAACTTCTCCAGTTTGTTTTAGTTTTATACACACAGAACAATGGCAGTTCATTTTTCATGGTCTCACTAATGTACTGGAGTGACAGGCTTGTGCAGGGTTTAAAAACAAATAAAGGGAGGGGGGAAGTTACTTCAGCATCAACATCTTAAAATAACT
>WEKX01012771.1:74683-124586 GCA_013390025.1 Pitta sordida
GAGAAATCAGAAGCAAAAGTAGCCAAATACCAACCAGGACAATTTTCGTCTCACCCAGAGTGTTCTTTCATGATACTGAGAAAACCATTTAAACCAGTGTGTTCATCAGCATAAATGCTACATTCTGATTTTGAGGCAACACTAGAACTGTAATTCCACATCTCATTTTCCAGTTCCCAGAGATGCTGAGCTCAAACTCATCTGCAGTCACTGGGGAGGCATTCAGAACATGACTGTGTGGTGCTATGCAGGCTGGAAATGAGGTCCAAGGTATCTAATCACAGACCAAAAATTACCAGGTTTTTATGTTGCTTTCTTTTTTGGACCTACAACAGCACAATTGGGAACACATTTTGTCATCTAATGGGCCTCATGAAAAGAAATTAAAAAGTGCTTATGAGGCATTTACTTTATAATAGATAAAAGACTCCAAAGTAATTAGTTGACTATTTGTTAACTATTTCACTACAGCTTTTGTTAAAAGTCTTGGGCATTCAAATAAAAAGAAAGCATAAAGTACACAACTCAAACTCAGTTAACTTCTCTTTTATAAAGGATCTTCATTTATTTGGGAGATGTTACCTAGTTTTCACTTTCTCGGTATCCACCAACACTCCAAAGGACTCCAATATGTACTACAACAACAGATGTTATCTATGACTTGAAATGCCTAAAGTCCTCACCAGATCTTCCCAGGCAAGTATCTCCCCATTCTGCAGCAGATCCAAGTTGCAAAGAGCTTTCCAATAGAGTTCACCAAGTTTAGGCTTCCCTCTTTAAGTGTTAAATGTTGTAACCTCCTATCTGATTATTTTCCTATGCTGCAAAAGACAAAAACCACAACTTCTACTCATTTAGATAAAGTATTTCCATAAATCACAGGGCTGGTATTTGTTTACGACATTAAGGTTACCAATAAAGAATAAGCAATAAAAACCCTCGAAGGTCGGATTAACCTCTTCCCTCCAGACTGAAAACATTCAGGAAAAAAATAAACTTCTCCAGTTTGTTTTAGTTTTATACACACAGAACAATGGCAGTTCATTTTTCATGGTCTCACTAATGTACTGGAGTGACAGGCTTGTGCAGGGTTTAAAAACAAATAAAGGGAGGGGGGAAGTTACTTCAGCATCAACATCTTAAAATAACTGCTAAAAACATGCAGGTTGCTTATTTATTTCATCTCAGCTTATCTATAATAACAATATTCTAATGTTGCATTTACTTGTAAGGTTAAAAGAGGATGTCCCTCATACTCCTGATAATCTTCTTGAAGACTTTAAACAAATAAAGAAGGGCATTCACCAAACATAGCATTCACCATCTGTGCTCAAAAACACTCTATTAAAATGAAGTGCTCTAAGAGAAAGGCATTAAAGGATAACTTACAAGATCTAGGTTCATTTTCACTGCGATACCTGGGGAAGGGCTGTAGCAATGCTACCTATTACCTGCAGTAATCCAATGTTTAGGCAAAAATATATGGCCAGAAATTTGGCATCATAACCCTCAGCTTAGGCAGAGTTACATTACCTTGGCAAGGTAGCTCACTTGCAAGTGCAAGTAAATAGTGTGAGCCAGAGACCAATCCAAGTGTTTAATGCAAAGTACACACTATCACCAGGCAAGATAAGAAAGCCTTTAGGCAAGAAATTAAAATAAATCTATTTCTGAATATTCCCCATCATATGAACTTGCTAGGAAGTGCCAGTTACTGCTCGTAAACAGCTCAACAGCTGGAGCTGAACTAGAGTGGTTTAACTCAGTTATATATACCTTGCTCCCAATTCAAAGGCCAGAGAAAGATACAGAATGTCAGGCAAGGCAGGTTTCAGCTCTTCAGGTGTCAGATCAGTCCCAAGAAAAGTCACTCTCTATATTTAGGTTTCATTGCCTTTCTCCACTAGCAATAAATTCTGCTACATTAAGCTTAACCCCTATCAAAAAGGCATCACTCGTGGACTTCACTGCACCCTTTTTATTTATTTATTACACTGCTTTAAAATTCTCAGTAGGGAGAGTTACATATTATAACCTGGATTTCATTATAGCAGAGGGGATTAAGTCACTAAGTTGTTCTTGAAGTCTTCCCACTCAGAGTTTTTGCTTTTTCCCAGGAAAAGGAGCATGTGTTCCACAACAGACCAGTAATTCGGAGACTGTCACTTCCCAGCAGTAAGGGAGAAGCAGCTGGAAAGGTCCAATTGAAGAGACAAAGCATAAAGAGATATGACTTGAAAAACAAGTGCTCAGCCAACTACCATATGAAACCAAGCTCACATATGGATACATCCAGAAAAAACACCTAAGCAACCAGCCACTTCCACTTCTACCACCTATTCTAACATCAGCTGGCTCTGCTCAGTGCCTTCTGAACCAAAGCCACAAATCAAGAGCTCAGCCTTAAACTCATTTTCCAAACTGTAATACTGTTACAGAACAAAGCAAAGTTGCAGGACAACAATCATGTGTTTGACTTTAGCATTTTATACCCTGATCCCAAAACAGAATGTGTATTAGAGAATATCAGGCCCTGGATGGTTTGAGCACTATTACATCCAATCCCGAAGCACATAAGAGTGACTCATCTTGCAAAGACAACTTTTTAATTGATCCTAATGCTGATACAACTTCAAAACTGAAGATGGGCTGCAGAGGAAATGGAACTTCAAGCTTTTCACCTGCCTGTGATTTGAGTGGCTGATGTAACCTCTCTCTCTCTCCTCTTAGCAAAGCTCAGGCCAGGCATTTCTCTTTCCAAGTGGATCATCATCATAGTGCTGAGGGTTCACCACATGCAGTAAACTTCACTGCTGTTCCTCACAGGGGCCATGTAAATCTTCAGTACCACATTTACTAGTGTTTCAGAGTTAATAACTAGGCACAGAGCTACAAGCAGCTCAGGATGGGAAGTCCACCCATGTAGGCTGATTTTAAAGTCTGTATCACTACAGCTTCTGTCAGTCTGCTCCGCACACCCTCACCACAGCATCCTTCCTAAAGCTGGCAAATACATTCTTTAACAGCTGTTGCTCTACACACCATGAAGCTCCTTACACACCTCTCATGCTCTGCTTTAAATACTTCCAGCATTCCCATTTAAAAGTGGTTGTAATTCAGCTGGAAAAATGTTGCTTTGGGCTGAAACTTGGTACAAGTCATAACACTTTGTGAAAAACACTTCATGAAACACAAAGGGAAGTCAATAGGGCCATCTTTAAACTACAACTCAACCCAGCAGGGAAGGGAACTACAAGGACATGCCTTGGAGAGGAACCAATGCTGCCCCAGTGCACAGGTGAAGGGGAAGAACTAAGCTCCTACTCTCACACAGTAAAAGGAAAAGTGGTGTATAACAAGCACCCGTGTAGGAGTCTGGCTTTTCTGAGCAACCCTGGCAGCACAGCAGAGCCAAAGTACTCATTATGGTCAATTCCGTTTTACTGCTACACGGTGGAGTTTACTATCCCTCATTAGACCCTATTGTTCCACTAGTGAGTTTGTCCATGCTTGTTTACAAGAGGCCACAAAGGATCACAATAATCATCATTTTTAAAAACCCTCAAGCAGATTAATTCCACAGTAAACAGAGGATTGACTTGGTTGTTTGCTGCACAATGGCAAATACTTTTCAAAGTCAAACACACATTCGTGTGCAGATCTTACAGCCAGAGTAGCCAAGGGGATTTGCTTCCCTTGAAATCTTGGTTTTCGTGGGGCTTCCACTGTCAGGAAACACGGGCAAGACATGACGACTGAGCAGTGAGAAACGTGCAGGTATTCACAATTAACACTGAGTTAATGCTACAATTATTCATCACACAGTGGTTAGATACATATCAATTGTCTCAAGATGGTCAGTGAAAGCACTCCTTGCATACAACAGGACTCTCACCTCAGTCTCACATTCCAGGTAACACCTGTGTACTGCTGAGTAACACTTTCGGACTGAAATGCACATCTTGCACCAGAATTTAGCCGTATTTTATTACTGTAGCCTTTAGGTTTACAATACTACATTTTTTCCAGTTAGTCTATAGTAAACAGGTTAGCCACTGCAAATCCACTGTGAATGGAGAACACTTCTCCTAATTCTATGTATACAATAGGTTGTTTGGGAAATACCACTTAAACTAATAACTCACACAGGCTTTTGGTCTGGAGATTTAAATCATTTGACCTCCGCCTGAACCCATGGAAATTTCTTGGTAGATTACCAAAAATAAAACAATAACTGCAAAGACAAAGCTGAGGTTGTGCTGCCTTTTCCTATCCTAAGGAAAATGTCAACTGAAAACATTTTCCCAGGCAGGTCATTGAAGCTTGGTTCCTGAACATAAATAACCTGTATCAAGCCAATGTTTACTATCGTGGACAAGGTCAGTTTGCCCAGCCTATTAAAAGTGTGTTAGCTTATAAGTGTAAATAAGACTTCACACTACAAGTTGTTCAGTTTCTGATGCTATGTCTCTCCTTGAGAGTGTTTACCACGGGTTTACAGGGGTCAGCTTCACATTTGGCTGCCGGACAGGCTGAAAAAGCAATAGCAAAATAGCAATACATAACAAGCACAGTGGTTACACATGCTCTTGTTCTCCTTCTCCCTCCTTGTTGTCCCTCCTGTTGTGGATGTTTTTAGCACACCTGAACCCGCAGCCCAACTACGAGCGCTCTCAAAACAAGACATCCTCGACAATTCTGACATGCAAACTGCCTGCCTTCCTTCCCAAACATTCCCACAGGCCGAGTCTCACTGTGCCCCTGTCTCCAGACACCCCTGGCAGTCAGACTTTATGGGGCACCTACTCCTCCACACCAAGCTGAGACACAAACAGCCGGGGTTGTATCGCAGCAGCAAGGCTAACAGAGGACTCGTCCTGCTCTACTTCTCTGCTGCACAGCAGGCTTTGACAAAAGGAAGGCTAAACAGAAAAGTTGCCCTTCCCTGAAGCCGTCCCGGGCATAGCTGGCATGCAAAGACATTCCAGCTGCTGAACAGCGGTGATACTGAGGGTGAAGCCACATGCCTTTCCTGTGTAAGGCAATACAACCGTAAAGCGCTGGGAAGCAGCAAGGGGAAAGCAGATGTCAGTGTGGCAAATCTCATGCCCTAATGAGCCAAGAAAGAAGGTGGACAGACGACGAACGAGGGTACCAAAACTGTGGGAACACATCCAGGGCTTGACAACCCCAACGAGAAAGGCAGGAGGCAGAAAGAGGAGAACAGGCTGGGAAGCGGAAACGGGAGGTGGAAGGAGAGAACAGGTTGAAACAACTATGTTACGAGGACAGAGGTGGCAACGTGCACACTGAAACACGGGAGGCGGGAGAGGCAGACACTCGCGAAAGGAGGCGGCTCAGCTCCACACAGCTCGCACCGGCCACAAGAGATGAGGCGGGAGAGCCTCCGGAGAAAGTTTGCCCGGCATTGGGCCGCCGGTTCAACACGGCCGGCCGGGGACACCCATCGCTGTCCCGACCCCGCAGCTGCCGGGCCCCCAGCGCAGGGCCAGGCGTGCTCGGAGCCCCGTTACGGACCAAAACATAACCCCGCCGTGCCCCTGCAGGGGAAGGCAGGCTACTCACATCGTCCCACTTGACGAATTTGACGCCTTTCTTCAGGGTGTCGGAGACGCAGACGGGCTTGAGCTGCAGAGCGTGCACCCCTGGCTGTGCCCCGGCCATCTGCACCGCATTGACGCGGCCGCTTCGGGAGCGACGCCGGAAACCCGGGAGAGAGGCCGGCAGGCGTGCCCGGAGCGGGCAGGGAGGCGGCTGCCCGGGCGGCGAGGGCGAGAGGCTTCACTGGCGGCCGCCCAAAGACCTGGTTCGGCAGCGGCCGGGGCGAGCCATGCGGCGGCACATCCTCTATATACGGGCGGCCCGCCCGCTCCCCGCACACACACACACACACGCACGNGCTGGGCAGCCTGTCCAGTACTCCGCACCACCGTCGACGTGAAGTCATTCATTATGTTGACGGGAAAGTTCTTGTTTTAGTTCAGTTTGCATTTCGAGGGAACAAACAAAAGCAGAGGAGAAGGGCAGGGCTAAGCCTGCACAGTGATGCCGAAAGAGCAAAGACTTAAATAGAGTGGCACAAACAAACCCCATCAGAGCTTCATGCTTTAAATATACAGACATTGCTTAACCAAAGCTTTTTGGTCTCACAAGATGAAGGGCTTCCTCAGAACAGAGGCACATGACCATCATTCTGGTTTACATATATTCAACTCAAAATGCATAAAATGGCAAAAGTGTCCTTTCACCCAGAAAAATCCTGAATCTAAACGTTATCATGAAAGATCTCTGAAGAACAAAGTTAGATGTTCTCCAACAATGACCTTCTCTCTATCAGAGCCCCTGTGCAGCCGCTGCACTGATAAAGCATCAGATGACAGAGCACATGAGATTACTAATTTCCCTGTGGAGGTTTCCAATTGCCCCTTAGAATTTTGGGGCAGCAGGCCAAACTTCTGCTACAGACACGGCAAACTGTATAAGAGAATATCTTGAAAGAAAATTATTAGATTTGTAGGAAAAATGTTTCAAAATAGTAACAGGTAAAAATATATACAGTCTGAGCGGGGAGAAGTTTAGGGTTTTTTAGCTAAAAAGCGACAAAACTGGCCTGTTGGACTCCTGGTTTGCTCTGTTAGAGTTGTTAAGGCTTTTCCTCTGGGCCTCTTCCAAATTCTTCCCCTCAACAAAAAAACTTCATTGCCTTCTGTGGGGGATGAATCCACAGCAGACACATTCCAATGCCAATTAACCCTTTTGATCTATTTATTCTTATTAACCTTCTGTTCAAGTGTGGGTGTCACATCAGTCAGGATGAGAGCCTGTTCACTCACTGCTGTGCTTTAAGCCATGGCAAACAGACAGAAATTAAAGAACCAAGAACAAATTCAGAGTTAGACTGCCTTGATAGGATTGCTCTATGATGGGAATAAGGGAGAGAGAGGTGCTGGACCATTCTTAAAACAGTCTTTCCATCTCAGCATAAAAAAGAATGAAAATGAAATAGTAAAATCTTGCCAAACACAAGAACAAGCAGTACTGATGCTGCAGTACTCATCCATGATCCCTTAAGCACTTGCACTCACAGCAAACTAAGGACAGAAATCAGACCTCGGGAAGATGTAAGCCTGCCATGGATGGTGGCACCAAGTCCACAACCCACTTTTTCCAGGCCTGGCCTTCTTCACAGCCTTTGTTAGAAAAGAACTACCACAATTCCTGATGATACCACAGACTCCTGGTAATCATTCATCCCACCACGGAAGAGGTAGGCCTATCCATCACAATAGGCTGACACTGGTGTCTGGCATTACAGATACAAAGCTTTGTCTGGAGCAATTTTGTGGCTTTTCAGACTTCAGTGTTTCAATCTGATGGTATTTGAAGAAAAACATGCCTTTTATATGGTAGATATCTAATGGATTTTGCATTAAAAAGGAAGAAGCACAAAAGGAAATGGCACTGTGACTGTGCCTTGGAAACAACAGCTCTGCAAAGTGCTCATGATTCAGCCTGTGCTGAAATCCTGGGCTCTGTGAAATCAGAGGGAATTTTAGTTTGAAGTCAACTAGTTGGCTTCTGTGTTATTGCTATTGCCTAACTAGCATCTGCTCCAGCTAGGAGCTCATTTCTTGGTACATAGTACATACATACTGCAAACAAATTCAATGTGTCTCTAAATCCAAGCTTTCTTTCCCCAAAGCATGGGATCAGTGGCCCGGAAATCAGCTACACTTAGCAGGAATGTTACACTCAGTACAAAGGTCTTATCATGAGATGATTGGACCAAGTTTGAAAAAGAAGAACCAGACATTTCCTTCAAGTGTGCCATCAACCTGAGTAAACATCTAAAAACATGTATATTTTCTACTTCTTGACTCAGCCCATTTCAGTTCCAAGAGAGAAGCAAAGATGCGTTGTTAGAAAAAAATTGTCTGCAATGGGCTTATTCAGGTAGCTACTCCAAATGGTACATTTCACATGTGACACCTGCTGGTCTTATGTTGCTGCAGGAACCATTTCAGGATGTTTCCATTTCTGTAGATTCAAAAAAATCAGCCTACTCAGTAAAATGATTGCTTTGTGTAAATAATAGAAGTTACTTGAATGTAATATATTTGTGGCGCATTATCTTTAGTATAATGGGCTTAGGTACCAATATTTCATTTCCAGGGGAACAACNCATGTAAATAATACAAGTTATTTGAATGCAATATATTTGTGGTTTATATATTATATATTTATATATTTGTGGTTTGTATATTATATCTTTAGTATAATGGGCTTAGACACCAATATTTCATTTCCAGGGGAACAACTGAGTACACAATGTTTTAGATACATATCTGGAAATGTGTGTAAAGAAATAAGGCAAGGCAAAAGTAAGTGACAACTAACAGCTGGCATTAATCAGTCAGGTCAAATGAAGAGACAGCAAAAGCTACACTGAAAGATTATCATGAGGTGATACAAGAAATTAAAGACTCAGTTGACTATTTCCAATTTGATTTGAGAGAAATATATATATGAAGTCTCCATGTCACTTGCTATCCTGAGTAATCAGTGTAGATGTAGATTTTGAAAAGAAGCAGTGGCCTCAGCCTTAAACAGTACACTGCAAGGGTGGACTGGGATGCTAAAGGTTAAAAAAAAGTGGCAGTGTTTGCAGGATTTGGGATTAAAGGTATATGTCTGGTGAAGCTGAGTTTATCATACTAATTGCACTTTAAATTGGGTCAAATTATACTTTAATCATCAGTGGGAGCAGGATCATTAAGTTGTACAGAACAACTCTCCAGAAAAGGAAGTAGAAGAGATTTGACCCTATCTTCCTGATTAAAGCTCAGTGCTTCTGATAAAAGCTCCCTTCACGTCATGCAGACAGGAAAACACAAACCCATGAGACACAGGTGCCGCAAGGTGTAGTGAAGCTGCCTTGTGACTTGAGAAATGAAACCTACCATATGCAGTAGTCATTCATTTACTAAACCAATTGCTCTCTTCATACTTCCGTAAACTCTCAGCCAGTAGCTATTGGAATCTGTTTATGTTTAATCTGATTCATTTACTACATGTCACATGTAGGGAACAGCAGCAGTCAGATACAGCCTTTATCTTTACGAATGAGACTGATAAGTTATGTGGCACAGCCACTCAGTCAGGTGATTCTCCAAGAGGGAGTGTGAAATTCTGGCACAAAAACCACCACCATAGCAACAAAGAGCCTGGCAACAGCAGCTGCTGCACAGAAAGGAATTGAAAGGGGAGGGGAATCTTGTACCAAAGTCCATTTCCTGTTGAAATCATTAAATCACAAAGTGTCTCTAAGAACTAGAAGAATTGAGGCAGAAAAAATGTGTTGGTGTACCTGAAATGGCCAGGTCGCTACAACACTCACTGGGACCATATTGTGCTCTGGATGGATTGACTTGATGCACAGCTGGCACCTATGGATCCATGTCACAGGAAACATTCCACATTTCTCCTTGCAGCACCCTCTGTAACAAAGAATGAACCCTGGATGGTTTGGCCAGAAGGTGCTGCTGAACAGAATTCCGCAGCCAGTGGCACCTGAGACCTGCACCTTGCTTCCCTTGCACGGCACAGCAGGATTCAGTCCTGAGGCAACCAGCAGAGCTCCAAGCACTCACTTCTCATGGGCGCATTTACACACAC
Source organism: Pitta sordida (assembly GCA_013390025.1). Classification (NCBI taxonomy): domain Eukaryota; kingdom Metazoa; phylum Chordata; class Aves; order Passeriformes; family Pittidae; genus Pitta; species Pitta sordida. The sequence continues at coordinate 84,380 of WEKX01012771.1, forward strand.
AATCAGAAGCTGACACTGAGTAAAAGGAAAGTATTTCTGTCCAGATCAAAGTTTTCTTCCTCCCCACTCTGTCCCAGCCCTGAGGAACTACCAGAATACATATAATGGCCATGATCCGCTCCTCCCTGGGGACTGGCCCCACCCCTGCTCCCATGGCCCAGGACCCCATTTCGTCTCAGCGTGGGGCTGTCAGTCCCTGCTCCAGGGATGTTGCAGGATGCCTCCCAGCATCCTGGCCATGAGGGAGCCCTGACATCCCCTACCAACCTCACCATGGTGTTAAAAACCAGAAAACTTAAACATGAACAAGAATAACACTAAATGATTGTAGTACTTGCAATAGTTAAAATTACAAGTCAAAAAGTCAGTTGCTGCATTCCTTACTAAGTGTTAATTCACCTTTTACCTACTGTAACTTGTTATTGCTTCCCTGATAAGTTTACAGCATAATCCATTTTTTTGCAGATTGTTAAAACCAGTCCATAAAACATACAACACAGAAGAATGTTCAAGTTAATTATGAAAGATTTCACAGCCTACCAGGTTTGTTAAATCACAGCTGGTGTAAACTGCCCAAGGTCCACTGACTTTAAAGCTGCGCACTTGTTTATACCACTGTAATGTCTGCACCTTTACCTTTATTTGCTTCTGGTTCTTAACTTTCATCCCAGCTGTACAGGCAGATTAAAATTCTGTGTAAGAAGATTAGAACCAACTGGAAAGCAGACTCTCACCTACTTTCATTTACATCCAAGTTTAGCTCCAAGCTGAACTAAAAGACAACAGCATGACATGGGTTGTAAAGCAGAAATTGCCTTGAAAATCCCCAGCCTTTTTGTAAACCAGAAATTATGTGTTCTGGCCAACATAACTGTTGAATGAATGGGATCTGTTTCCTGCAAAGAGGAGCTGCTGCTTTATGCTTTTCTTGCAGTGCCTGAAAATTACAGGGGTCTCATGATATCTTTTGGAAGCATAACAAGCAAGTCAGTGTACACTTGCCCTAAATTCCTTTCCATAATTCCCTCAAAGCTATTACATGTATTGCCGTGACAGAGCAGTATTTTCCTTCTAGGAAAAAGGGAAATGTGCCAGCTGTATTCCCCATTACCACAGAGTCATGTCCCATGGTAGCTAATTAATTTAGGTCCAGCTTACCAATTTCATAGTTTTTAAAAAATATATTAAAGCTGGCAGGATGGTTTCTCTTCAGAAAGGATGTGAAATGAAGTCTGAAAAAGTGATTTTTGTTCTCAGATCTGGCCCACCCTCTCTCCTTGTACTCTAATTAATTTTGTGTCCACTCTAGATGACTCTTGTCCATTTCCTTCCTCAGGGAAAGCAGCCAAGCATAGATCTGCCCTGGATTCAGGGGAGCACCAGAGCACAAGGGATTTGTTTAATTTCAAAACAAAGGGTCTGTACATCAGCAGGTGCACTTTATCTCCATTAACCACTTATAGAAGGGAGTTTATGACTTTCAGATGCTAAAAACTTAAGCAGAAAACTTGTGTTGAATTTCTCACATTGAAAATTTTCCCAAATGTTTTCAAATTTTCTAGATTTTCCAAGTGCCGTTTTGTCTTTTGATACCTTTCACAAGTTAAGCCAAAAAGGATTTTGATGCTGTCACCTAATCGTGAAGCAGCTCATTTGAAATTTTATGCCTTGTGATAACCCACTAACACTTTCCTCTATGCTCGTTTCAGAAATGTTCTTGTAATATACTATCCTGACTCAGGCTTTCATTGCAATCCTATTTTACAGGACCTACAGTAGTAAAGGGTGAAACTTCGCAACTGACAAAGCATTAGTCACAAAGCAAAAGAACACCATTTATGTAGTTGAAAAGAGTTGCTTTAAAGTACATTTCTAAAATTTGGAGCAATTCTGTTGTGATATAAATCTGAGCCACAATGTCTCTTGGAATGAATTGTTAACTCTCAATGGAAAAAAACCACCAGTTCCCAGTTACATTTTGGAGGCTGATTTAAATTAAATTCACTTCTTAATGTCACTAAGAACACGTGTAATGGAAGGAAGGACTAGTTAGACATGACTCAGGAAGTTGTGCTGAGGCAGCTCATAGATTGTAGGAGACTAAGTCAAGCTGAACCAAACAAGCTAAAAGGTGTTACAGCCTATCCAAATTTATACCACGTAATCATTAACAATTATACTAAACATTTTCCGATATGTAGTGAATTTTCCTGAAGAAAATAGAGCAGCATTCACCAGGAGCTAACAGCAGTGGAAGATTTAGATGAGAGCCACAAAGCTGGAAGTACAGGTTCATGAATGGCTCTGCTGATGGTCCTGTCAGCATGAGGCAAGGAAAAGCACTTGGCTGTTTTGGAGGCAATCTGCTCTAACAGAACGCCTGCTGAGCAATCAGAAACAACATTTACTAACCTCCCAACCAGAAGACATTGTGAGAAGCATGAGGATGTTGTCAGAGAAAGGTAGGAGGTTAAACGGAGAAGGAAAAACACCTTTTATACAACCAAAGGCTACAGCTTGGTATTTATCAGCAAGACACAGCGAGCAGGAAAGGGAGAAACAGCCAATGTCTGTCCATACCACAGCACCACAAGACTCCCAACAAGCACTGCTCCTTGCCTTATTCCCATCTGATATCAGGCATTGAGCTCCACAAAAACCCAAATCCTCCTATTCCAGGAAAAGTGAGATGAAGAGGACTCATGGGTCAAACTCAAAGGGCTCAATCACATTTTGATTAAAGTCCTTCCAGCAGCTTTGCTTTCAAAGGGCCTGTTTGAACTCTCACCAAATAACAAATGATTTTGCAATTATCTTTATGATGTTATGCAACAGTCGTGATGAAACAGCTGATTATGAATTTATGTTTCAACACTCATTTTCCCAGTAGTCTTTTCAATATATAAAAAGGTCGTGACATATAATTTCAAAGGAGGAAGGGCAATTATTGCAAAGAAGCCTCATGTTCCAGAGCAGCCAGTATCTACCCAACTCTGAGCACAAGGCTAAGATTGAGTACCACAAGCTATAATAAAACAAATAATCTCTTTAGTTCTCTACACAGATTTACTGCAGTCACAGGGAATACCTGGCACATGCACTCAATGAAGTCTCCTATCGGTGTTACCACAGTGCACTCACAGATCCCCTGCAATCACCCTGTCTGCTTATAAGATTAATCTGAATGTAGATGTTAATTAAAGGAAGTGTTTATTTATTCGTCGGAATTACCGAGAATAATATGTAGCTGTTACTTGCTTATACCATACCAAGTGATTTATAAAGTTGTAATCAACCAGGAATTCAGGCAGGAGTGCAGCCTCATTCTACACATGCACATTTTGAGCCATTTGGAGTATTTGTTATCATCTAAGTCAGCAATACAGACAGGAAGTTGCTTAGAGTGAGCATTGTAACTCCCTTCAGGGGCCACAATCTTACAAGTCCTAGACAAGCTGAGACCCTGAGTCCAGATTTCCAAGAAACCTAATCAAATGCTGTTTCTCTGTTCTCCTCACAACACTGATAAACAGATGTTTTAGATATGATGCAACAGCAAGACTCAGAGCATTACAGGGTGGGGAAAAGGATCTCGTGATTAACGTGATATAAACTTCAACCAGTGGCTTATATTTAATATACATGTATTGGTACCAAGTCAGTCAACGAAATCCTAGTCATTAAAACCATCTCAAAGCAGAGACTAATAGCACAAGTGTTATTTTTGAAGGATTCCAATAAAAGCATAGTTGCCTTGCAGACTAGTTCAGGAATAGTACACAAAATTGAGGAGAGGCAGCACCATGACGTCAGCTTAGCATTTCAAACCAAGTCATCACAAATGCAGTAACACGAACTCATCACTACAAAGCCAGAGTCACATCAGTCCTGCTTCAAATCCAAATGGCTGATCACACACAGCACTGATCCTCCTTGGCACTTCACTGATTTCCTTTGAGCTATAGGCACTCATTTCTTTTTGGATCAGTTCATGAAAGGTGATTTTCACAGACAAAAGGGACATAGGAGTGCAGGAGGGCCTTAGCATGGGCCTTTTAACATGCAAATCCACAACTGGAATCTATTTTTGACAGGTGATGCAAAAGGCTGCCATGTGATTGTGTTCTCACAAAAAGGTTCTATAGTTTTAAGCAGTCATTTCAGTGTCTCCACCACTGCTCATCAGTGAAAGCCTCCGCCTCACTGATCTGAAAAATGGACATGGCTATTACCAGGTAAAGATCTTGCAAGCTGTAATCAATACTTAATTGCACCATATAATATTGCTTAAAAATGTCAGCTTTACTGTAAGAAAACATAAAACACAGTAGGTTTTGGCAGTGGAGGTACAGGCACTAGTGTGGGACTAGTTTGCTTCCCTGATAGAAAACTTTCCCTCTTACCTTTCATGGAAAGAGTCAGACCTTATTTGTATAACAGAGTGGAGCAGGAAGGTAAGCAACTCCATCTCCAGTTTCTATGCCCTCAGGATCAGCTGTGTGGACCTGTCTCCTCTGTAGGAGGACTTCCCACACCTTAATTTTTCAGTCCTGCATCAGAGAAGTACATGTACACCTCAGCCCATCCCCATGTTCCAACATTGGGCATAAGACCATTGCACTTAGTACCTAGAATTATTTCCCTGTATTAACAATCTGGTATGACAGCATTCCTAGTACAATGCAGGAGCATGGAAGACCTTTGCAGTTGGGTTTGAATTTGCATTTGACTCCAAAGACCCAAGAGTGATTAACTTCAATGATCCTGATGAGTCCCTTCCAAGTATTCTGCAGTTTGTGCTGCAGCAGGATAATCCAGCAGTGTTCTCCCATACTACCCTTCACAGGTCAGAAGTTGCTGACTTGCACAGTCATCTTCAGGTCCTTCCTGACCTCTTCTGAAACACATATAGTGGATCCCCACAGACTGACAAGGTGGCAGGAGATGAGCTTTGCAATCCTCCATTCTCATATTCCTCACTGTTTCTCAGTGCTGCACCAGCCTGAGCAGCTTCTTACACATCTCCTGCTAGATGGGATTTTGTCTCCCTGGGAGGGGGAGAGCTGCACTTGAGGAGCTTTAGGGAGCACTGGTTTGCAGGTACTGCCTACAGTGGCCCGGGGAGGGCTGGGCAGCACATGGCCAGGGTGATCCCTGCCTTGTTTCTGGCAGGACAGTGGATTGTGTACCCTCAACCACCTGGGTGTGTTTCTGCATCATGGAATGGCTTGGGTTGGAAGGGACCTTAGAGATCATCTGGTTCCCCCACAGCTGAAAGTGTAGTCACCCAAGAAATACAGTTTATTCCTCCATTAGGTAAAAAAGGTATTGCAAATAGAAGTAGACTGTGCTGGTTGTTGAACAAGTTTTTATATCCTCCTATCTCATGCACACATCTTTGCTAAGAATTAGCATTTTGGGATAATATTTTCTCAGTATACCATGTTTTTGGGGATTTCACAAGAACATCAAGTACGAGCATATTTTTAGGAATTTTGAGGCATGAGAAATGGAATTGAAAAGCTTCTTTCCCTTTATGGGGATAAAATAAGTGATATAGGTATGTTGTCTATGCATGGACACATTCCTACTTGTATCAAACTAAAAATACTATGTTTGAAGCCTGGAATACAAATATGCCTACATGGAAAACTAGACCTCTTGCTGAAGGTTTTTTTCATTTTCTCAATCAAGTTTAGAACCACTGTAAATTCTCAATAGAAACAACACTTAATTTCCTCTCCACAGCACTTAAATCCTTAAGCCCAATTACAGCTCCTTTAGGCAACCTCTTAAAAACTCATTTCTGCCATTAAGGAACCAGCCTGATGGACAGACCAAGAGATGAATCACATCTGAGAGCAGTTTGAGGCTGGTGAAGAAACCACTACCCACCACTTCTCAAAAAAACCCAAAGTCATCATTTCTCCATTTCTTCCTCCTGGTCTTAAGGAGGCAGCAACTAAACCCTTGGCCACAGCCCTCCCTTAGCTGTGGCCTACACCTGTCATTTTTCAGGGCATAGTGGAAAGAATAGAATGTATACCTGGCCATGCTCTAGGAATAGTGGGGAGGTACTGAGATTAGTTGCCTTCTGATGAAATGAGTGATAGGAGATATGAACTGGCCTTGCCTTTTGAGACTTGAAGCAGAAGTGGAAGACAAGGCTACTCTCCAAGTCACCAGGAATTAGTGTTTTCATCATAGCAATGTGCTACTGTTACATTTGCAATGTTTCACTGTATTCCAAAAGAAAGGTTTTCTTGCTTCACCAACTGAGTTCAGTTGGAGTGAGAGGATGCCTGTTAGGATAACTGGGGGAATACATATTTGGAGCTACTTGACATTTGGCAGAAGAGGATTCATGCTTGGCATGTCCAGGCAATAGCTGTTGGCATTTGGCCCACACTGCTTCCAGCAGTTTAGCTTGAAGAAGCTTTTCTGCACAACTTTTTTTTAAAAAAAATTCCAAAGCTTAGAAAGCGGACAAGCCTATTTTTGTGTATCCTAATGAAGAGACTTAGCCTCTGTGAGAGGCCTCGTTTCTAAGAGATCCAGCCATTTACAGTCCTCCTCTAATAGCAGCATTTCTAAGGACTGAGAAAAGGCTATTAGGAAGATACTGCCTTGCAGTGCTATAAAAATGAGTTAAAAGCCATTTTGCTGCTAGGTATTTTGCATCTCCACCTACTCAAAGAAACCTGCCATCTCTTATAAATCTGAGAGAAGGAAACATGTACAACACATGTACAACATCTTTATAGGTAGAAAATGAAAAAGGGAAGGTTGCTTTTTCTATATTATATATCACCAACAGGTTTCAGTATATGGAAATACATACTGTTAAAAATTGAAAGATTAAGTTTGCCCCTCAATACCAGATAATGCAAGATCAGGTGTGCATGAAAAATAATGACATTATCAAAGGGAAGTGTATCTACTGAAGCTAATGATTTAGCTAATGGAGTTGCTGTCCTTAAGTCCTTGGGCATAGTTTCCTTCTAACTTCCTGATCTTGGGTGTTTGGGTTAATCTGCAATAACCACTCTTCACCATATTACTCTGCCTTTCCTCAAGTCAGACTTTCAGAAGTGAGCTTGCTACACAGACTGATCTGCTCTCCACGAATTTGTAACAGTGCAGTGTTTAATCTGTGAAGACTCTCCAGGGCTAACTCAGTTGGACACACTGGCAAACAAGGGTGCTTTGTCTGTGCTGTGGCATACAAATGAACTCCCCAGATACACCAGGAAACTGCTATATGGCATTTGTGATCATTTCCCTTGGCATTACTGTTCATTCTTTACTAGCTCTGCCTGCTTTACCTGGATCATGCATCTGAGTCAGAGGTTTGGTTTGTAATTTAAGGAAGCAACTTCGTAGAGAGATAGCTATTAGTGAGGTGTCTGCAAAATACACTCCCATTCCTCCTCCATTTGCAAGTTAAAAGCCAACCCCTCTGACACAGCTATAGTCCACATGGAACAAAGGGAGGCTATTGGAGTGCATGTGGAATGCTGCCAGGACCTCTGAAGGAAACTGTAGTGTCTCTGCACCTCCATCTGCCCATCCTCGCATCAGGGAGCGAGAGAAAACTTCATGTTCTTCTGTGACAACCACTTAAACCCACCACAGCACAGAAACAGATTAGAGACTCACAGATCAAGGGGGAGTTGCAGATTGAAGCTCTGCCTCAAAGGTCCCCTAAACCATCCTGGCTGTGCAGAAACAGCTCTAGAGTACTCAAAAAATACATCCAGCTGGTACTGCTGCCCCAAACCCCAAAGAGCTCAGTCTCAGGATGTGCCTGATTTAATACAGTCAAGCATACACTCAAAAGCATGGGAGTATTCACCCAGTGAATACAACCCACAGGCTTCCCAGTGACTGTGGAATAGCCCAGTAATTAAGGAATATAATGATCTTCAAATCCTCATGCAATAAAATACCCCAATACACATTTGTCTAAACTCAGAAGTCTGCTTGTTCTAAGAGTAACTGCCACAGCTTGTCATCCATTAATGAACTATTTTACATGAAACACCAGAATAACTTGGTGATTTACACTGACTATTTAACACTCTTGCCAACAGCACCATTTTGGCAGTCATTTGCTTGTTGCAAGTGTTCAGCAGAGAACACTTTTCTTGCAGTCAGTAATTGCCACAGCTCAAACAATTTCAGCATTTTAGTATCGAATTTAAGAGCTCTTTGAGGAGTTACACACAAATATTCATCAAATATTGTAATACAACTATAACTGGTGGAGTACAACAGCAGATTAAAAGAAAAAAGATCCTTCCTCATTACAATACACTTCCAAAATATAAAAGGAATTATTACTAGTGTACTTCAGAAATTAGGCTCCTAGCACTGACACTTGGATTTCCAAGTTGTTCTCAAGTGCCCAAAGTCTCTGTAGCATATATTATTTTTAGGTTGCACTTAGATGTTGCCTTTACTCCAGGTTCAGCCTTGATGATTTCCATAAATCACTTTCAGCTGAAAGCTTCATTAATGACAGTAAAATCAGAACATAAGGTAAAACTGCTGTGGACAATGAACAGGCATTTACAGCAGACAGGTCTTACACAGGAAAAGTGGGAAGAGATGAATAACCAGAGTTTCTTTCCATTACCAGGACAAGTTTCTCAACTGTTCATTCAGGCTCCACCCTTAAGTGGCTTCACATGACAAACTCCACAAACCTATTTTGAAAGGCGTAGGAAAAGTACAAAAATGGTCTTTGTAGAGCCAGAACCTGTGCACAAGCACCAGTTTCAGACCAGTGACTTCCATTTTTGACATTATGGGAAGGTAGCAAGAGCAGGATGTGTAGTAAGTGTCTGCACACACAGCCTCCAGAATTCCATAGGGAGAGGAAAGCAAGAGATCAGAGTATGAGCATTTACTACAAGTCTTCTCCCAATAATGCTTTAGATCTCTCACCATTGAAATTGATTTGCTACTTAGGAATAAAAGATCCAGCCAGGTGATATGAACTGGTACAAAGCCAAAGCAACAGAGCAACACCAAAGGAGAACCTCCATCCTTACTGAGCTGCAATGGGAAACTGTGACCATGGATGAGTAACAAGCTGAGGCACTTAATGCCTTCTGTTCTTCAGGTTTGAATACTAAGACCAGTAATTCCCAGAGTACCCAGCCCCCTGAAGTGGAAGGCAGGGAAGGATAATGGCATAATCCAAGGAAAACCAGCCAGAGAGCTGCTTTACCACTTAGACACACACAGGTCTGGGGCCAGGTGGGATCCACCCAAGGGGACTGAGGGAGATGGCAGATGTGCCAGCAGTAAGTTGAGAAAGTGGTTCAACAATTGTGATCAACATACAAATCCTAGAAACACCATCTGTTATTGGGGCAAGGACAGTATAAGGTCCACAATGCTGCTATGGGGAGTTCCAGCCATTTTTTGCTCCTTCATGGCATTTGGACAAGCATCACGCACTAAAGGGTACATCATTACTGAAGGGATGATTTAAAGGATCACCTAAAGCTATGAAATCACATGTAAAGACACAAACCCCCCTCCTTCTAAACAACCCTGTTTAGAACATTTTGTAACTGATACTGCTCTTTCCAAGAGATGTCACAGGTGACAAAAATGCAGGATATGCCTTGCAAGGACTCATGCTTACATGGAGTATTGAGGCAGTCAGTGGCTAATGCCTAAGATACTGTTTAATGTCATTTATCAGAACAATGACCAACTGGCAAAGGAACACAAGCATGATCAGATACTCCTGTTCTGCTGTCAGCTATTAAGGATACTATTTTATTCCCTACTTCACATGTTTATGCTGATGTGAATAAACAAAGCATTTTAATACTCAAGTGATTTAACCTTTCTCCTTCTTAAGCAGATAATTTGAAGACATTATTACAACTAAACATTTTAAATTTGCTTAGAGTATAAACAGTTTAAATGTATAAACACACAATTAATGCTGAATATTTTTTACATTAGATCCTTCTCAACTTGTCACAAATAGTAAAAGCAAACTCAGTTTTCCAAACCCATTTCAATGCTACTTAAAGAGCCACAGATAATTCCTCTCTAACATTTGTTCACATGGCATGATTTAAATAAGCACAAAACTTGCTGTAATTATGCTAAGACAGCTAAAAATAATCATCTGCCTGCATAGCTAAGCTCTGCACCACATCTGCACATGCCCTGTGCTTGCAAATGGCTCACAAGACCTCTGATCCCAGTGTGGGAAGCCCTAAGAGGTCCATACCTTCACAGAATCACAGAGTATTCCGAGTTGGGAGGGACCCACAAGGATCATCAAGTCCAACTCTTAAATGGCACCACTCCCTCCCTGGCAGCAATCAAAACCCGGTCTCCAGCATGAGAGGATACTCTTCGTGAACACAACACTAAAGCATCCAGAGGAGAAACACATCCAGGTATTGAACTGCCTAGACTGCATGGAAAAGTTTGGCTCTGATTTGCATGCTGAGCTATTCTTTGAAAACAGCAAATAAACTATTCAACATCTGATTTAACATCCTACCCACCTCAAGGATGAGAGTACGCAGCTAGAATTCAACTTCAATTTGCTTTAAAACCGAGTTGTCCTGACTTGCACATCCCAGGGGCTGCGTTTTCAGCAGTGATGCACCAGAAAAGCACAAAGCAGTATTTGAGCACATGCCCACACAGCCCCCAGGGCCATCCCCTGCCTCCTGCACTGTGCTGACAGTGCCCTACCTTGTTGCAGCCACTCCTGGTGTCCACCACAGAAGATGCTCAGCCAGCGCCAGGTGGGAAGGTCCTGATGCCACAGGAAACTTCTGACAGTGCCAAACCCCAGCTCTGGCAGCTGCCTCCATGTCTCTTCCCCATTGTTGCATGTTTTCATGCCTTTAAGACTTCAAACGGATGCCTTCTTTATTTCAGCAGCCTGATGGCTGTCTCACTTTCATGGGAGCAGCTTGGGACAAACGTGCTCCAAGCCCTCCTGTGATGCTCAGCCACACACCCCACTGACCCTGCTGCTCCCACCTTGGCAGGTGGAGCATCCAGGCTGTTTGCCATGGGAGGCTGAGCCAGAACAGCATGTCCTTTTAGCTTTTTGTGGACACACATTTATAAACAAACCTGAGTTAGCTGAGGTGACAGCACTGGCAAGAGTGATGGAAATGACTGACCTCTCTGTGCAGCTCAGCCCATTTTGAACTGCTAAGTATCACCACACTTCACATCAGGCTTATTACACCACCAGGTCCCATGTGGTGTTTCAATATCTAGGGATCTATTATTGGTTCTGACAGCAGGATGGCAGCTTTTCTTGCTTTCCTCTAGAATACCTAGTGACCATTTTGAGGTCCTTTTGTACTGGGTATGCAAGACTGTGAATCCAGGAAACTGTCTTCCCTTCCAGCCATGCTTCAGGTCTTCTCCCTCCTCCCACCTTTCTTTTATCCACTGAAGGGAACACATGCCTCTTTCTTGGGATGCTTGCTCCTCACACAGGTGCATGAAAAGCAATGGGAATGCTAAGAGGCACAGGAGATCATCTTGAATAGGACAGAGCATGAAAGCTCTTCAGAAGTCCAGACTTGCTCTTACAGCAAAACAAGATGAACTATATCAGTCCCAGCTGCTCTGACCACTCATTTATGCTAATAGACTTTGATGGGAACTTCTCTCAGCAACAGGTTTTTAATGCCTCTTCACAACATCTCAGACTCTTAAATAGGCCTAATAGTGTGGGGAACTGAGATACCCAGATGAATTATGCCTTGGCAGTAACCTTATCCTGTCATCCTCTCAATTGTTCTGGCTTGAATGCAGTACCTCGGGTTAGAGTAACCTCAAATGCACAGCAGAGCCTAAACCATTGAGACGCTTTTAGCTTTCATTATACCTGGGTTTATTCTGCCCATACAATTTACTCTAAAATGTGATATGTAGGAAAACTGGAGTGAGACTTCAATGTAATACGAACAGCCACAGCAATTTTGATTAGAATAAAGAGCATTTATGAAGAAAAGCTATTCATTCTTTAGAACATCCAGTGTCCTTCCCAGAGTGAAGAAACAACTGCCTCAATAAAACAGTGAGATGGACCCCAATATATCTGGTTTGTGCTTTGCCAATTTTCCAAAGATACATTTACTTGAAAGTGACATTTTTTGGAGACTCTCCAAAAAGCTTTTTTCTCCGATAATTACATAAATGAAAAACAATAAGGTAAGTTCAGAAGAGCAGTCAAAAATCATATACATATACTAACACATAGCAATGCTTGCAAAGAAGGGGAAACAAAGAAACAAAATTTAGTCTCTCAAAACAGCAGTAAGGTCAGTAGAATCCATGCTAACCATCATTTTAGGCAGAAATTTAAATTACAAAAAGCCACCTAAACCAAACCCCTGAGGGGAGACAAACTTTCTGCTTCCCGAGAGCAGAAAGATGCTGGTGAAATCAGTGAAACCATCAGGCAGTTAAGGCAAGTTCAGCACTGGCAGATGTAACAGTATACAAAGGACAGACAAGCAACATCCTCTCTTCCTGGAAGCTGGGACACGCAATGAGCACACCAACATGCAAATTTGGAATGTCACTCCTTGGCTCTAGTGCTTCACAGGAGGCTGAAAAACACTGGTTTAGACGAAACCAATCCATATAATCAATTCTGATCCTAGTCCTTCCATTCTTACACTGAGAATACCCTCTGCAACATGGAAATAGCAAAAGACCAGTGGCAAGCGCAACCAGCCAGTGAAATTGCTGAGAGCAAAGTGTCAGATTGTTACATCAGTTCTGAGCCTATGGTCTTAGCATTGTGGAAAAATGAGTTTTTACTTAAAAACAGCTCCAGACGGTTTTCAGGACACCACTACTCACTGCCTGAGGAAGGCAGGGCTGGTGGTGGCAAGTACAAAAAACAGGGCCATCCAGGATCTTCATCCACACCTGTTCTCTCTTCTGTAGTGCAGGGCCACAAGTTCATTCATTGAAACTATAACTGCTTTTTTCCCCAGGAAAGAGAAGAGAAACTGACTTTCAGAGGTGCATTCCTACAGTCATAGGTAATTAGCAAACAGAAAACCATCAGGGGATTTTGGCAAGCTTCAGCAACAATGACTCACAACAACAACTTTTTCAGCCAAGAAACTTTCTATACCTCTTCAGTCCCTCCTCTTACATTCCATTTGGTTTTCAACTTCTCAGTCACCTGCAACTGTTGGTCTCGTGTTTGGAGAGGACACGCATCAGGAACAGTGTGGTCAGTTGGACTAGGGAGGTTGTCCTTCCCCTGTACTTGGCACTGGTCAGACCTCATCTTGAGTACTGTGTGCAGTTCTGGGCTCCCCAGTTTAAGNGGCAATCAAGTGGGTCAATTCACAAAAAACAAAGAAACTCCACTCCCCTGGCAGCTCTAGATCCTTGCTAAGCAACAACAGGATGTTCTCAGAGGAAGATCTGACAACAGGAGGCTTCTATTTAACATTTACCTGCTCAGCTCTGTCATCATCCTAAAAACACAGGGAGGCAAGCCCTCAAAACACAGAATGCTCTTGGATTCTACTAACCCACTCCTTATTTTAGGAACTCCTTTTTTGCTGCTAAAACAAGACTTAATAAATAGGTTACAAAATAAAAAGTAAACAATTTGAGGTTTAATTCCAGTTTTGGTATTACTTCGGAAAAAAAATCACGTCTTGTAACTATATTTCACACCTGTGACAATTGTGCTCTGTAGATGTGCAAGGGTTAATTAGTTACAATTCCCCTTGAAGAGTGTAAAATGCTATATAAGTGCTAAATGCCATAAATTTCTCCAACAATGAACTGGCATAATTCCTAGACTTGATTACAACTTGTCCACAAACTATGCATAATGCATATTGTACACAGAAAGGTCCATCATATATAACCTTGAGCAGCCTGGAGAATGGATATCGGCCTAAGTACCCCACTAAGTATTTTGCTCTCTCTATAATGGCCCTGAATTAATAGATTATAAAATATGTATCTTTACTCCACTCTACATTTGCTTGCACTTAGTATGGTAATAAAAGTTCACTTTAACAGAATATGAATTATGAAAGGCTCACATGCAGCAAGAGAAAACTGGCATTCATTCAAGTTTAGACAAGAAAAATAGTTAATAACTGGAATAATAAAGCTGCTCTATAAGGTGTATTTCAACACAATATGGAAACAGATAGAGAGCTTTAGAGGAGTTAATGGGTTACCACATCCTTATGAAGAAGTGTCATTCTCATGTTTGCAACAAGAAAAATGAAAGAATAAAGTTAATTAAACTGCCCAAGATGAAATAAGGGTCATATTAAGCTAGAAAATGTGGTCAGTCTCCTAAGCTGCTGGTTAGCAGTTACACCTCCATCTGTTATCAAAAGGATTTCCTGTGTGATATAGCTATTGTTTTATCTTATTTGCCATGATTTAAAATCTACAGAATAGTCACATGGAGACAGAGCTCTGAAGGAAGCAGCTATTAAAATTAAAAAGGCAGACAGCTTAGTGGAAGAGCAGAAAGGAGACAAAACAGACTGAATGTGCAGCAACAAATGTTTGTGGGAGGAAGTCTCTAGCAGTCAGTTTCCTAGACTATCAAGGCCAATCACATAAAGCAATCCTGGAATAAAGGAAGCATCTTGGAAGCCCTGATTTTATTTCACTTCCATGATAAAAAAACCCCAGTGCCTCCATCATGCACAGTAACTTTTGTGTTTATAATTGCAGACAATCAAGACTCTCTGGCTGCTGGAAAGGACTCAGTTTCCAAAATGAAATCATAAACATTTGTGGGGCCACACAGGAGGTACTGTATCTTCTCAGCCAACTTAAATTTCTCTTCTTGAGCAGCTGTCACTGCTAATAAACTGGGGAGAGATTCTCATGTCTCTGCTTCAGCTCTGGACACCTTTCAACAAGTGATCATTCTTTAGTGATCTTACCCACACCAGTATGTAGTAATAAAAAGGAGCCACATAGTCCCAGAAAATTCTTGTCTTTGTCACTGCAACTCAACAAATTTCAGCAAGCAAGTCTTTCTAAGTCCCTGGAAAGGGCAAACAGAACATAGGAATCCTCCCAACCTTACACTCCCATGCCCCCAGGCACACCGGCCCATTTGCTGTCCTGCCAACAGAAATGGGTTGGAAGTCAACCTGTCTCCTGCACTTTCCTGCTCACTTCAGTTTGCTGCTGTACTTACAGCTCTGACGAGCTTAGACAGAGGGTGGCAAACGTGAAGAGGGGGAAATAATGGATTTAGGTTTATCTGTTTGAGGCTCTTTCTAAATTCCGACTGGACTCGTGCTGCTTGCAGGGCGTCCTCAGTCTGCAGCTCCTAAAGCTCTGCCTGCGCAGCCAGTGCACTCAGCAAAGTAAACCTCACTCCAACCTGTGCTCAGAAAGCAATGGGCATCCTTAGTGTCACACCAAGTGCCCGGAGCACCTTCTGCAGACAGGAACACAAGCTTGCCGGAATCTGCTGCAGGCAAGGAATTGCAGCCTGATCTGGGCACTGCTGCTTGCCACCAAGGCAGTTGATCCTTCAGGACTATTTGGTCCTCAGTTTCTCTGAGAACTCCCCAAAGAAGTCAGGTAATGCCAGCTACACAGTTCTTCTGGGATGTGCCACTTGTCAGCTAAGGGGAGGGACTTCAGTCACACTATTCAGAGTCAAATAACACGTTAATTTGCTTACAGCTCCCATCTCAGTTCAAACAAGGGCTAAGGGGAGGCACTGGAGAGCTCTGCTTACCCTGGGAGCAGCTGAGTCACTCGTTTCTCTGATCCCTGCATCACAACTGTTTATAAATCCCAGCTTTATTAACATGCATCTGGTAAAAACTTGGCAGACAACTTGACCCAGTGGCAAAAAATAAGTATCTATTTAATCCTTGGAACATTTGGAGTCTCCAAACAGCTGATCAAATGAATACTAAGCTGCTTTTCCTAAAAATGTGTTCGTTGGCAGTCTCCAAAGGGTTAAGGGCTAGATCTAATTGCTAATAAAGTCGATTAAAATATTCTCAAAGGTATTAATGGGAATTGTTTCAGGCTCTAAACTCAGTTAAACCAGTTTTTAATTAAGCAGTATTTAATAAATAACATCTAGAACAACTGGACTGCTTTAAGGCTCACTAAAGAAGAGACAATTTTCAAAAATTAGGGGGGTTGCAGACTTGGTGCAACAGAGGCTGGACAGTAGAATAAAGTGTTTCTTTTAGTGAGATGAACCTTGCTGTGATAGCTTTGATGTCAATTGAGTCATGCCAGGTTTGCAGCAGATGGGAATACGTATTTCAATGTTTTACAGTGCTCTGAGCTGATCTCAATGCAATAATGCAAAAAGCTCTTCCCTACAGACTTTCATATCATTATATTTTCAAATCCAGTACATCAAGACTTTTAAAGCACTTGGATGCAGGGCTGGCTTTGTTCCATTTGCAGTGCCTGGCAGAGTGCCCTTCCAGTACAAACAGGGCTGATTACTGGTGTTCCAGTAACACAACCCTTCTGTACTATCCTTCTGTCTAAGGCAGTGTGAAAGGCTTCCCAGACCTTCCTGACAGAGCACATGGCAGATTTATTTAGAAAAACTGTACTTGGAGATGTGCTGCCTGAGAATGGACTTGTCAAACAACTGGGTGCTCCACAAACACAAAATAGTCTTAATATGGTGTAGATAAAAGGCGTGCAGGCTCCAAGGACCTCACTCCAGCACAGCCCCACTAAAGGGAGTAGTTAGCCAATCCAACACCTATATTCCCAGCCAGTCAAGTGTGCTAATTCCAATCAATATATCCTAACCCACTCATTCTCATCATATCCATTGGTATCACTTAGGAGCCACTGCCATCCTGAGCTCCACTCCAACCTCCCCAAAAGAAATGGGGTTATACTGGAAGCCAACATGCAGCCCTGACCACATGAGCTGCTGCCCTCGACTGGGCAAGCTAATGAATTCATTTAAAACAATGATTGCTATGCAACAAATCAAAGGGAAGAAAAGCCCATTGTATTTTCTGCCTGTTTACACAGGTTCTGGATGTCAGGGCTCAGAGCAGCTCTTGTCCCCCTAAGTTTCTAAAGGCAGGTGAGCTGGTCAACTCTGAAGGAAGCTAGGAGCTGCGTAAACAGCTCTGCTAAGACACCTGAGAACAACAACCCTGAAAAAGTACTCAATACAGACATGCATAGCTGCCTAAGGGGCAGGGGCATGTACCTTTAATTGGCACTTTAAACTTGAAGAATTAATTAGCAACCCAGTTGCAACTCTTAGCATCTTAGGTACATCCACCTAAAGAATTAAATTTTTTCCTGATAGAGCAAAAGCATGGAGGTTAGGAGTAATTGTTTCCCGTCACAATCCATTGTGAATTGCAGTCAAAAAAACCCCCAACCATCTCAACTGCAGGCAGAAGCAGTTTTACTCTAAAGATCAGCTTCAGTCATATGGCCAAGACACTTTAAAAGAGCAACAGGTTCTTCCAGGTGCAGCAGGGTCACAGCAGAGTTTTTAGAATGAAAGACATTATCTGGGCTATTTCTGTTTGCATTCCCAACAGAAAGCTACTCAAGGCATTTTGTGCACAAGAGAAGTGTTAACCAGTTCTTTACCCAATGCCAATATTTTTTCTCCCACTTATGGATTTCAGCAGTTTGTAACCTGCTCAAATGATATCTACTCCTGGAAACAGTGTACATTCAGCTCTTCCCTATCCAAGAATATCTGGGAAAGCACAATAAAAAGGAAGGATCAGCTGTGGAGAGTACCACAGGAACTGCAGGCTTCATAAAGAGTGTCTAAGGGACTGCTGAAAAACACTACCTTGGCACACTGAAGGGCTTGTTCCTTACCTGAAATGGGCAATGTTCTCACGGCCCTTCAGACAACACCAGCTAAGCTGCTGCATTGCCTCTGTTGACACAGTGCAGGGCATGATGACAACCACCTCAGTCAGCAGAGCAGTTTGCTCAAGGGATACCTGCTTTCCCAGCTCTTTGCTTCCTGGGGACAGCTGATGGCTGAGACAGCTGTACCACAGGGACTGCACAAGTTATCCCAACGCTGGTCCCTGCTGCCTCCATGCAGGGACAGTTTGGGTCACTGGTGCTGCTCAGTCCCTGTTAAAGGCAGATCTGAACAGGGACAGGTGACAGTTGTGCTGTCAGACTCACAATGGATGCAAATTCCTCAGTTACTGGGCTATCCCCACACAAGCCTGTGAATGGCCTGGAGTCAATACCTTGGGGTGTCTCAGGTGTAGTACTCAGGCACTGGGTAGAAACAGGCCAAGGAGACCCCAAAAGGTCCACAACAACACTGAAATCCATTGGGCACAAATCACAGGGGGTTGTGTAAGTGCTACTGAGCATACAAGACATCACAGCAATTCCAGTGACATGACAAAGTAAAAAAATGGGGCTTCAAACATAAGCAAAAGCAGCAACATTTTTCATAGCACAGTTTGCATTGAAGACTCGTTAAAGAGGAAGGAAATGTTTGTCAGACCCAATATGTTTGATTGTCTCAAACAGTTTTACAGCCTTTTTGCTCAAAGATAGCCAACCTCAGTGCATGCACCAGGAACCACAGGTATAACTTCTAAGTAATTTGCATCAGATGCTGAGGGTTGTACATCTGAGGAAATATTTTAATTCCAGATGCATGAAAGAAATCAAATAATTTAGATAATGGTTATCTCAAATACTGCAGATTCATACTCTGTATTTTTATCTAAATGTTCTTGAATGCAGGCAATGAATCATCTCATGCTAGGATGGCTACATACATGTTTTCCACTGAATGCACAAGTATTCTAGGACAAGTTCTCCCTGCCTCAAAGAGAGACATTTAAGATAAACAATTTTATAAAAAGTCTCTGAAGTGTAATTTTAATTCTTTTCTAAGAATTTGAGATCTTCAATCAGATGAAAATGAATTGCCTGCAAATATGTGACAGATCCAAGATTCAGCTGTCCCTTGTATACAGTTGCAGCTCATTTTTGTCACCTTCTGGGTAGTCAGGAATTATTTTGAAATCTCCAACTAATACCTCAGCTGGGATTTTAGGACTTAAGGTTAGCAAGTGAATATATCTTTGAAGCTTGATACATCAGGCAAGGGGTTTGAGCCACTGAAGTGATTAACTTTATCCATCAAAACAGCCCTGAGCCTTCACACCAAGCTTTTCAACTTGGGGACTGAAAAATCAAAATAGGATAAAAATTTGATGCATAGAAATAACTGCTAATACACCGGCAGCAAAACCCCTTGCACATCCCTGTAATTCACAATAGAGGACGCTTATTTGGGTTAGTAAAATCATGCCCTGAGAGTGAAGATTTAGAAAACTTAGAAAAGCCAAGCTAAAATAGGCCCCAGCCTAGGAGCAGGCATGTCAGAAAAGCCAGGCCAAGTCTCCATGGTGTTGGTTCAGCTGATGGGATCTCACAATAGCAACTGCACTGTCATTCAGCAGTTCTGAGCTTCTGAGAGGAAATTGTAAGGGAAGAGGGCAGCAAAGAGGATAAGGAGGATTAATTTAAAATGCACATTTTATCTTTTTACTCAGAAAAATGATGTTCAAACAATAACATCTATGCTTAAGAGATAAAGGTGAAGCTGCAGAGGAGAGCCAAAATCCATTAGTACAATGAGTGCTTCCAATTTTAGTAGTGACAAGCAGAGCCCATCCATACAGAGGTTAGCTAAACAGTTATTTTAAGGACTCACTGTCCTCAGTGGAAAATTAATAGAGCAAGTGTCAAAAGCCTTTCATGATTCTAAAAATTAGAACAGTCTGTCTCCACTGGGTATCCACCCTGCACAGAGAGCCTTCACCTACTGAAATATGAAGTGTGAAAGTACTGAAATAGGAAATATGTGCAGTTGACTCAGCACCTGAGAATTAGCACAGCTGTCCCAAAACTGTATCATCACCATCTCAGTCACAGGGCATTTGAGGAGCATTGTACTGCCCAGAGCATCACAATTCCTCCGCTCAAGCCACTTACGTCATTCACAGCAGTAGAAAACTTAAGACAGTCACTTAGAAACAGAGAATCATAACACTTTGAAAACCCCCCTTTCTGGACAGGCCATACTTGGCCTCCAAAGCCAGCATGGGGTTGGAAACAGGGAATGGCCCCTACAGGGTGAGCCCAGAAGGCTTCACCCACTCCTGCAGTGACAAAAAAGGAAAAAGCCCTTTTCCTGGGCTGTGGCAGACTAAGGAAGCCCTGCTGTCTCCAGAAGTGGTCCCTCATGGCTGTTGCCTTAGGTCTGTCCCACCAGGTACTGTGAGCATCCCAGGGGCCATAATCCTCTCAGGCAAAACACTCCTCACAGTGGTCAACCTGCACAATGAGGGTGTGTTGTTAGAAAGTCAAATCAAAAAATCCAAGTTGTCTCCTTCATGTGCACAGTCAACCACTCTTTTACATTTTCTCTCCTTACCCTCTTCACCACGTACAGTCACATTTCCTAGAGCTCAGCTACTCCACCCAAACACTAAACCTACTCAATCACAGGTCATTAGGAGCAGCACTAGAACAACCCCATGTTGACCATTCCTATACCACACATCCCCACCCCAGAACTACAGGCAGCTTTCATGGACCTCTTGGACTCAACAGATTCTAGTCTATAATCCAGCTGGTCCCTCACATTCCATGTTACACCACTCACAAAACCGCAATAACATGTATTTTTCAGGCCTTCTTGAGGCCAGCTTTAATCCTTCCAGGCCAGTGCTCAAGTCTCAAGCAGTTCTGTTCCTTTGAAGTCTGGGCTCTGATGCAGATGTGCATGAGGATGGAAGAAACAGGAAAAGTGAGTTCATGATAAATGCAACCTTGAGGTTGGCAGTACTATCCAATACTAAGCAAGTTTTAGTGCAGTTGTATTTTGCACCTTATTTAATGTTTTCTGGCAGAATTAAAGGTATTTAAGTCTGTTTCTTGCCTGTCTCTACTCCTCAGGTGTTAGCACTAGCCAAGACTGAGTGCAGAGTAAACTGGAATTTGTTAACACAATATTGCTGAAACTTTGAGTTCATATTGTATTTTGACAAATCAATACTTACTAAAATTCTGTACAACTAGCAGGTTGTTTCAAACTCATCTATGTTCATCTTCACACTCATTGTTTAGAAAGACAAACAAGCACAAATATTCCATTTCAGTACATTAAACTTCATAGGTGAAGTTACTCTCACCAGGGCATTCTGGTCATGCAGATCAGCTAAAGCCTTATAATTACATTTTCTTTCCTGTTCCAGGTTGCAAAAAAGGCCCTTGCTCTTTTCATCAGCTTCAATCAGCACAAATCTGCCACCCAGCTTTTTGTAGCAATTAGTGCTTTATTTCAACCTCTGATCAGATCCAAGGACAAGAGTTTTTAGGCTGGTGTTCCTTAGTGAATCTTTCATTTCTTTTTGTGCATCATCTCCACAGTAATCTGTAATTTCAATATTCTAATAGGAACCTGATATTGTTGGCATAACTGACGTAGTTGGAATTCTATTGGTAAAAGTATTGCACAAGGAAGGGACACTCCATGTATCGTAACTCTGCATGTCCAAGTCCAGATGCCAACATTACACACAGCAGCACCTCAAGCCCCATTTTAGTTTGATTACACAAACACTTTAATCCCAAAACAATAAAACCAGTACAATGATCACTTTTTAGAATTTAGCCTCAAGAAATCTGTTAGCAAGTTAACCTTGACAACAGTTTCACAATTAATTTAAATTAGGTTGCTTTTTTAGCAGCTCAGATAATTTCCATTAAATGTCATCGTGCCAAATGTGATCTCTGTTGCCTTTCTAGCGACAGAGAACTCATGACTATAAAATCAGGGAGAGATCCAAAGGCTGCAGTGTGCTGCAGAATGGATCCTGGGGGAAACTAATAACTTAGTGCGAATGGGGAAACTAGAACACTTTCGTTTTTCCCCACATCTATAGAACAGCAGTAACTAAGCATCCAGGGGATGCTCTGCACTTTTACTGCTAAATTAAAAAACCCAGGCTGGGTGAGCACATGATGCAATTGCTCCACACCAAGGAACAGCACATACATTCTTTGGGATCTTAAAATAATCTCCCAAGGGAACACTGTGGTTCTTCTTTGAGGCTGAAGACATGAATGCCAAGTAAAGTTCCCATGCACTGACTAAACCAATCACTATCTGTCATCCTGCTGGCCTGCTTCCAGGTCTAATTCCCTTTTCTTTTCCCTTGGCCTGCCTGAACCACTCATTGTCCTTTGGATACACTACACAGACATCAATAGGTTTTCCTTTGGGGGAAGCTCCACCTAAGCCATCTCTGTGGCCTCTCTTCCTTCAGCACACACAGAGCTACCTGGCCTTGGGGATTTTCACCCTGAGCTGCTCCAGGCATTTAGATCCAATTCTGGACTGACTTCCTCCATAGGTAGCTGTGAACAAATGAGGTATAATGATCTGGAAAAACACTTTCTAATTGTTAATCATACATAGGGAATCAAATTTCTCCCATTTCAGGTATCCCAGTCCTTTAACTATGACAGCTTAAGTATTTGAACAAGTCCACACTACATAAAAACACAGAACACTGAACAGTGTCACTATTCATAAGCAGCAGATCTGCTGTGACTCACTAGGCAGCAAAAAAATTAATCAGAAGGTCAGTTTTTCAAAGGAAAGCCAGATCTTCACACAAAATCCTTCATGGAGACTTTTGGTGGAAGTGTCAGTTTCTGAATAAGCACTGAATGCCTGAAACTTGAGAAATATTAGCCCAGAACAAAAATACAAGGGAAAGTTCCACTACACTGCTCTGGTTATGGAAAAGACAAGACAAATTCCTTCTAAGCACCTGGATGACAATTCCGGGCTGAAATACATGTAAGGATGAAAAGTTTTTACCACATCTCAGCTTCCCGTATAAAGGTAGGCCTAATGTAACTGACCTTCAAAGCTCTAATTCAAGTCGTTCTTGCTTGAGCCTGTACATCTTCCATAGATTAATTTTTAAACTTCAAGGAGTTCATCTCTCATCTCTGCAGGAGCCAAAAAAAATCCCACCTGAAAACTCACTTTCAAGCCTCACACCACTCTAGAACTCCAGAATCTTTTTTCTTGTAGGTCTAACTGATTACAAGGTCAAAGCTTCAGAGTGTAGCAGCCCAAAACATAATTTTTTCATCTTGTCAGAAATGGTAAAGGTTTAGGTGAACTTATCTAAAACACAAGCAGGGCATTGACCAATTTAGCAGAGCTGCAGCGGTTTCCCAGTTTCTGCCAAGTCATATCCAAAATATTAAAATCTTTGAAAACTCATACTAATGTAGCAATTGCTAAGAACATAAAATTGATGTTCATAGAGCAACAATCCTAGAAGGCAGGAATGAAAGCAGCCAGAATATACTTCCATTCTGAAAAATACAACTCCGAGCTTGAAATATGATGTCCATGTTAGAGATCCAAGGCTCAGTAAAGCCAAAGGAAGCAATTCCACTGGTTTCCTTTGACTCTGAACTAGATCACAAGCACTATCAACACCAAAAGATTAAAAATATAGACAGCAGGCAGTAAGAAAAATGCTGCATTAATCTGATTCTGCTGTAATCACCTGCATCCTGGGCTTATGGCAAAGCACATGAAACAGCGTCAGGGTTCACATATGTAACTTAGAAACTAAAGACTCAGCTGCCAGCTCAGAGCCCAGTCTTTTCTAGGAATGTCAATTAGGACAATTGATTAGTTCAGCTGGCAGAGGCCAAGGTCAGTTCCTTTGCTGTGAAGCTACAAATGAAGGGCTGCACCTCCTTCCCTCAAACTATTTAAGCTGAGGCTTTGCTACAGGCCCCTGGCTGTGCATTTGTGCCCAGACTGTCTCCAGAACTGACCAACACCCAGTGCCCAGGTTTCTTGGGCTGGCTCAGACCTGCCATGCCACTGCTCTGCATCCCCTGACCCCTCCTGCCTCCATTGCTCCCTTTTCCTTCGTTTCCTAAAATAGATGACAGTCTTGCCAGAGTGGGGGTGGGCTCCAATGCCTTAATGAAAGCAAGTATTTATTCACTCGAGTTTGGCAAAAATTAATATTGTGATATTTCCATTTAAATCAGTGCTTTGTACACAAATTAATACATACCCAGTTAGAAGAATTTAAGTGCCAATTCCCTTCTCCAAGGATAATGTGACCTGTTAGAAAGAATTATTGTTTCTACAGTATGGCCTGTGACAGAACAGATTCACATTGCTGGCATTTTAACTTGGATATTCCAAGTCAGCATCTCTGTCCCAATTCTTACTCCTTTTTCATGACTTCTCCAGAGTTGGTAATGCAGGAGCTTGTGTTCATCAGCATATCAAGCAAATTGATAGCAGTGAAAATGCAGCAAGTGGACTGAAAGCAAAAAAAAGCCATGTTCTAGTGCTTGTTTGGTTTCAACACTTGCATACAGCACTTCACTGGAGTGGAGATGTCTTTACCATGAACTCAGCATTTCAGCAGGACTCTCAGTTCCAGATTGCTCATGTAAGAACATACCACATGGGGAAATAGGGACTATTGTCTTCAACAAGGAAAACTGGATCACATGGAGGAATCTGGGATGAACTGTGCCATGCATTTTCAGGAGAGAACCAGTAAAAACTCATTGCTTTTGACTTTGTGGTTCTCAGAAGATGAAGGGCCTAACACCATGTCATTCGGTAAGTGCACTTTTACATTACCCCACAAACTTGATCAGTTTTCTGAGAAACCTGTTTTTAAGAAGTGATGAATTTCCATAGGATGCTTTGAGCATTTGCATGTCAGTGAAACAAAACAGGAAAACAGTTTTTCTAGTATTTAAATAAAATTACTCTCTAGTGAAGCTTTTAAAAATAACTTGAGGTATTTCAAGAACACAGTTAACACTCTTGCTAAACAAAAGACACAGGATTCACATATAATGACAGTAAAGCCTTGATGAGAATACAATTGTTTTCTTATTTATCTTTTACAGAAAGCTCTGATCAGTGCTCCTCCATCCATCTGCAGACAGGGAAGCAAACATTTCCTGTCAGGAGTTGGGATTTGTTCAGTGACAGAAGGGAGCAGAACCTTTGCTCCTCATCCTCACAGTGGCTTAAGCCACCCTGCCACACACCTGAGACAGTGGCAACTCAACAAGCAAGATCTGAGCAGCAAACAGGCACATTTTACTACTTCTCTTCCTTTAAAATATGCACATGTGCTCCATTGTATCATCTGATATTCAAAGCTGACTACATTATACAGTCATCTTAAGATATTTTAGCAACACTTACTTTACATCTGGAACAAGCCTCTCAAGTAGCCTACAGAAACTTTACACTTCAGAACTTAATGTAATACCCAGTATTTTTTTGTTTCCTTCTCCTTTGTGTCCTTGTGTAACAGATTAAAAGTCAACTGTTTCATTTAAAAATAAAATTAACACAGGAAGACACTTGATCCCTGATGTTCAGCCTGAGTACCTTTTCAAGCCTGGCAAAGAGCCTAATTCTTAGTTTCAAGAAGACACAGGATGCAGCATTTTAAAAACCAGTTTACATCCATGGGAACTTCCTCTTGCTCACCCACTCTTAGGCCAGAGGGTGGAAGAGGAATTTGAAGGTCTGTTATCCCCATAGCCCTGGCTAGTCACCTGTAGGGAAGAGAAATAGCCAAGAATGCCTTTTTCCAGGCTTCCAGGCCCAGTGTGGAAGCACCTGTTGGCAGAGAGGGAAGGAACAAAAATGCCCCTTCTAAGAATATAGGATAATGCAACATATCACCATACCTTGCACAATTCTCATGGGTTTGTACCACATTTTGTCTTTTCCTCCCATTTATTGCAATAAAAGAAGCAATTGTGCATTAAGAAGCAATGTTTTGACAAGAAAAGCCATAACAAGACTAAAGAAATACTCCTTTTAAAGTGATTAAAGTCCAAATTCATCTCCGCAAGGAAATCTGAGCTCAAACCCAGTAATTAATGGAGATGATTCCAGAAAGAGAACTCATTTTTCATCCAGTACAATGACAGATCTTGTTTCCAGAAATGATGTGAGAAGGCTTGGGAGCATGCTGCCAAGTTCCAGCCAGCATAGACTGTTTAACACCAAGGCCTCCAAGAAGTAATTTTATTTCCTTTATTTATATACAGCTGAATTTTCTCCAGGGCAGAGAACAAACCAACTGTCAAAAGCTGCCATCTCCAAAATGCACATACAGCACATTTTGCTGTATTCACCTTGTTTTCAAAATAGAAAAGAAAAACACTGCTAAAGATACAGGCAGATAATTCAGCTTGTGTCATTTTAATAGTTGCACTTTCAGTTAGGATTGCCATTCATAAAATGAACAAAGGACAAGGTGACAAGTTTGTTACTTCTGTAGAGGCAGTAAATAGTTTTCTAAATGCATATTTGAAATAAATATTCTAAACACTGGAGCATCAGCCATCAAGAATCCAGTCCTGAGCTCAAGTAGGTCCCAAGACAAAAACAGTAGGCTATTAAAACACTCTTTAGTTTAAGTAACATTCTTGCATCCTTTGTGGTTGAAGTCAAGTTAAAATAGCTTTTTCACTTTCTGTGAAGCAGAGTATTTTTCTACAGTCTTACAGTGACTTGATTTGTCACCAAGACAAAGTACCACAAGAGTGGCAATTCCTAACTATTATGAAGAAAAATTGAGAAAGCCTCCAGAGTTCCCAAAGCCTAAGAAAACTAACATTCAGACTGTGGTTCTGCACAAGAAGGGAGGGTAGCAGCACCAGCAGGGAGCCAAGCTCAGGCTGAACACAATGTCATTAACAGGGTGCTGATATCCTAAGAGAAGCAAAACCCACTTAGCAGGAGGTGCTATCCTGTAATCACCTGTTGACAAACTCTTAATTGACTGAGCACAGCATCCACCAACACAAGCAAGTGTAGAGGACATGAGTGGTCCAACAGGACGCATTTCCAATCTGTCATCACATTTTCAAGAGATAAGCGCACAACTGGTTCCTCACACAGAATTGGAAATCACACCTGCTCCAAGCTGTCATTAACATGCTACAGTGCCAAGTAACTGGGAGAGGTAGAAAAACCAGGTTGCATTTGCATGTAGAGCAGGAATTTACTTTCACTTCACTGATCAGAAGTCCAGACTCCAACACACCTGGTGGAGCAGCACTTGGTTTACAGGAGACTAAAAATGAGTAAAAAAATACTTGTCATCTCATTGTGACAGTGCTAGACCTAAGGGGCAGCACAGTGATTATGAGGCTACAGAAAAAACAGGAAATACTTTTGCAATGTGGAGCACAATTAGATTGTGGACCCTTCTGCTAAGGAAGCAGAAGTCCAGCACTGATAATTAAGACATATTAAATGTTCTAGAAAACTTTATTGCTGTCAGGTGTTTCCAACATAAAAAGCAATGGCACACATAGGCCAAACTTGTACCTTTTCTTTAGGAAATTTTTATTATCCAGTGATGAGACAGGACCATGAGTTTGACAGAAATTGGTGTAATCCAGTCTTGCAATTCTTATACATATTGCAGATGAGAAAGAGGGGTCTGCTCTCAAAATTCATAAACCAGAAATCCCAAACACTCACTTAATGTAAGCAACTTTTCTCTTTCAAATCTATTAATTCAGGATGAGTTGTCACATGGTATTCGCAATCAAGTCAAGCAATAACATTAACTCTCCTCACCAGGGTATTCCAACACTCACATTTGGAAAGGTACTCACCTCAACAATGCATTAGTGATGTGTAAAGTGTGAGTTAGCAGGAGGAGTGATAGGGAGGTACTGGAAACAACCCTCAGGTTATACCTGACAAGTCTTACGATATTAAACATAACTGAACACAGAATCAGAACATCCACCCACCAAAAATCCAGTGTGTTTCCAGCCCATCTCCTGCCTCTGTCAGAGAATTTTTTCCTGAAGACAAATCCTACTAGCAAACAGAACAGGACATTTGTCCTCACATGAAGGACAGCTATTTGGAGATGCAAGAGCAGTAGGTACAGTATTTGTTTTCTACAAATGAATCAAGGACTAAACACACACAGAAAACTCAGTTGCTGGAACAGCACCTTTAACCCTGCCCTACTCAGAGGAGCTTGAAGACCTTGGGCTACATCAGTGGCTATTCATCTACAGCAGGTTCTCTACCTTTGCTGAGATCTTCAGGACAAGAACACATTTTGGGTGTACACACACTTACAGAACAAGGCTTACACAGACCTTTGCAAGCCAGATACTACAAAACTACTTTAAAACCAATTGTTTGATTTCTCCACTATCTTCCTTAACATTAAGCCTCTCACCACACAGCATGCCCCTGGATGCCTCGATGCACAGAGAGCTGAACAGACTGCAAGGCAGCTCAAGGGTAGCAGGACACTACAAACTGCTAGAAAACAGCAAGAGGCACTGGCACAGGGAAAAGATATTTGTTTCACATCTGAAAGGAAGGAAAATTTGATCTGAAGAAACATTTTTACTGGGCAGTCATCCATGCAAAGTAGAGGAGAGTTCTGCATGCCCATTATTTCCCTGAGCCTCAAAAAAGCCCAGAAGGCCAAACATCCCTGCTGACTTTTTCCTTCCAGCTCATGTTTGAAAAAATACTTCTACCATTTCTTGGGACAAAAGCAGGCTAACAGTGAAAGGTGGGAAATAAGCAAGAAAATCTTACTAAAGGTGCCAGGTATGCTCTGCTGCCCTGCAGAAACATACAGTGATGCTAATTAGAATCTAATCATGGGCAGCTGGGTGACTGCAATGAGTACCAAAACTGCAACACTTCCAAAAGCTGTAACTGCAGCTGGCCTGGGTGTAGTAACACATATCCTGTACATACATTCCTTGTCTCTGAGGTGTTTATGCAAAGATTGGATGATGGACTTTGTGGCATGATCAACATAATAGGATGGTGTGTTGGTAACAGGATAGCAATAGGTTAGGTAACAGGTAATAGGTTGGACACAATGATCCCTACGGTCTTTTCCAACCTTACTAATCCTATGATTCATTTCTCCAAGAACCTGTAGTGACCATTCAAGGAAGCTACAGAATTAGCAAATGGGTATTCAATCTGAATGATACAGTGTCCCTCATGTGCCTACCTCCAGAACAACTATACAAAAAGCTCTGGTTCCAGACAGCATTAGGTATTTCACTTCCCAACCCTTTTCTCTCAAAAAGCTATCAGTAAATTTCCATTCCTCTCCATGCTGAAAGTAAGTAGCTTCTTCCAGAAGATTAGTTTAGCATCAAGTAATCTCTAAACAGCCTATTCTGAAGTACATAAGCAAATCCCACTCTCTAATCCTGTTGGTTTCAGAGACAGGAGCCTGTGACAAGAGTACTTCCTACAGTAACAGAATTACAGCTTACCATTTGAGAAGCTTTCTTCCCTTGCTTAGGCCAATTAAAATAAAAGACCTAATACAGGAAATATGAAGTATATATTTCCTGTTTATTTGAGTATATTTTATATACTCCCAAGTAAGCCTAGATGCTTCCCGCCAATCCTAAACCATCAAAAAAATTTAGCTTAAAGTCTACATTAACTCTCACTTTCCACAGCTTACTTCCAGCCCTTATCTATTCATTGCCACATTCAGCATATCTAACAGCAACAAAAGCAGTGCAAACCCATGAGGAGGACTGAGCCAGGATCTAAGGAGTATCTCAGCACAGACCTCAGCAAAGCAGGATCCCACAACATACAGGCAAAACATACAGACCACTCAGAAAAACCAAAATTCAACAGCTACTTACCTCAAACAAAGCAAGAGGACAAGCCACATACAGCAACCAACCACACAGAGGATGAAGCTACACTATAACCACCAAGGAGAGCCAGAATCCACAGCAAAAAACCAGCAAGCACTGTCCAAGCCTGATCTTAAATGGGGCCCAAGAACTAATGGGAAGGGGTGTGGGCTGTGGTCCCAGGTGAGGCTGATCAGGACAAAAGGTTTATTAGTGCTCTCAGGTGGAGCAGCCTCTAAAGAGAGAATTTTCTAGAATAGCTGGGTGGTGTATGATTGTGTAAGTATAGGGTCCATCAAGGTCCTTTTTGTTTGGGGGAACAGGTTTTAGGTGTGTTGAGAGCAGTTCGGGGTATGGGGGGCTGTAAATTGTAAGGGATGATGTGTTTTGTTAAAATGTAATTGAGTAGGAAATGTTACTTTTTAACTGCCTTGCCTCTTCACTGTATTGGCTGCAAGAGACTTTAACCTTAGGGTTTGTTTCTTTTTTAGCTTGCTCACCTGCTACAATGTTTTCTGCATGCCCTTGAGCCTGGATTAGCAAATAATGCTGTGCGTGGTTGAGCTTGTAATTCTAAGATTCTCTACCCAGTTAACCAGACTTTACGAAGCTGAAAGTACTGGTTGAATTTGTTTGGTTTGAAGCCTATGCTGTAGCACATCTTTTTTTTTCTATTTATAGAAGGTTTTGGTTATTACTTTGCTGATGAACAAACAGTCCATTTAAAAGCCATCTGTGCTTTTAACGGGGTCCCTTGGAAAATAGAAACAGTGTAAAAGTTGCAGATTGGTGCTGCAGCAACCCCAAGCGAGGGGTGTAACAAGTTTTACCCTGGCTGGATGCCAGGGGCCTGAATGGATGCTCAGTCCCAAAATAAAATGATATGCACAGGGTGGGTTGGAATGGGGCGGTTAAACATAAGGAAAAACAAAGCAAAAGTATGTGCAGAAGCAGAGCAAAAGAACTAATCCCTACTTCCCAGCAGCAGAGGTGCCCACATCCAGGGAAGCAGGGCTCCTGTGCATCTTATAAGGCAGCCATCAAGAATAATGAATGCCCTCAGCCACAGAAAAACCCAACACAGAGGGGCTACACCTTTTTTATAGGACCCAAGATTTGACATTCTCTTCTATATTTATGTTAAGGAGTAATGCTGACCTCAAAAGAAATTCTGGATGTAAAATACATGAACCTTTTTAGGCAGAAGTAACCAGTTCCTGTTACCAGCCAAAAAAGTTGTTGTAACTGTCTGGCCTCTTGTTCACAGCACAGATTTTACTGGGAAATAACTAAACCACAAGTAGCAGTAAATAGTAGGCAGAAAGCTAAGAGGACTCACAAAAATATCTGTTACATTTCCAAATGACAGCCCTCTGTTTTAGGGAGTGACAGCAGAGCTCCTTTCTTAGGGTGTGGTGGGACTTGTCTGACTCTCTGCACATTTCTGCTTTGCTTTCTGCAGCAGAAATCACATGGTTGAATTTAAGAATTTGCCTGGATGGTTCAGTAATGTAAAAATATTTTTTACTGTTTTCAAATGGCAACAAAGTATTTTTTCTTCTGTTCCAAGGAGGCAAGAAACTCTGCTCCTTTAAAAAGGTGTGAAAGGAGGACCAGGAGTGTTGTTGGAAGCTGTGATTTAGCAAGACAGATTTCTTGTGTAATTAGATCAAAATGAAACAGGTAATTTACAGTTCTTTCCTAAGAGTTTGCCAAAAGTACAATCCTGTATGAAGCCAAATCAGAAAGTCATCTTGCTATTATTGTGGCCAAGGCTCTGTCAGAGTTACAAGTGTAAATGTCTGCTCAGCCATTGAATGTGGCTTGTTTCAAAATGACTTTGGCTTCTGTTGCCTTCAGATTCACAGTCTGGGTGATTTTTCTTACTTTAATGCATCTCTGAGACAGAAGCAAAATGTCTGCATGTGGAGTTTTAGCTATAAACTGAGAGGGCATATTAGAAGGTCATTGTTGCTATGCTTTCCTTTTGTTTCCTCTGAATTTGTCATAGAAAAGAATCCCAGAAATGGGAGAACAAAATATAAAATATCAGTTTAAAGAATAGACTATCTGTTACCTGTGCTACTGGAGCACTTGAATCCAAACCTGCTCTGCTGGGCAAGGCACAGAAATATGAATTCCAGCCTTTCCCAATGTTATGAGCAGGGGGACAGTAACATTGCCACTGGGTAAGAGAGTTGTGACGTGAACTCCAGTTATGGTCCAAATGCCAAATAATACAGTAGGTTCAGGGACCTGGCTCCCTGGGAGTGTCTGGAGAGCCCAAGGATTACAAGGAAAGGCTTGGATCTACTATCTCCTCCCCAGAGACAGGAGGATCTGAGACCAAAGCAGACTTGCCTTGGCAGATCTCTGCAAACCTACCCTTCCCTGTGTTCAAGTGTGTGCCAACAGCAGTTTGGTGCAGGCTCAGGTCTGGATTCCTGAAAATGACTCCTCAGTGACTGAGATGTAATGACCCACACAGCATTTGTGAAACAAAATGGCTTGTTTCTTAATCAGCTGATGCATATGGGGGGAAAAAAAGATGTTTGAGGAGATGTAAACCTTTAAAAGTGCATCATAAATTCCAGATTTCCCTCAAAGGGAAAAGGCATCCATAAAAGTCACGTTAAAAAGCTTATGGGTCAAAGCTGAAAGACCAGGAACACTTTTGATGAAATGGTTTCTGCACAGAAAGCTGCACTGTGGCTGGGAATCTTTCAGCAATAAGAATCAACTTTGAGTCCAGGGCTCTTCTGGAATAATCCATGTACAACTATGTTTCTATCCCTTGGACTGTTACCACACATAATCCACTGATTACAACTGGCTTGCATTGTCCACTTGTGGAGCTGAACATACTTAACTTTTGCCACTTAAAGGGTGGCCAATGAAGCTCTAAACACTTACCAACTTCAACATATTCCACATAAAGCCTGCTATTTCTAGATACCTGCTAATGCATTCTTTGGCACAAGGGTAGCTCTGAAAGAAACTTTTACATAAGCCCCATCATCAGCCCACACTTCACATAAATGTACACCCTCTATGGTTTTTCTTCTTTCTTTCAAAAGAAAAATATTGTCTTGACTTTGTTCCTGACACCCTTGTGTTCTAGAGCAGGATCATAAGTCCTCTGCCCAGCAGTTCCCCCAGGAAAAAAATCAATTGTTTTCTTTGCACTGATAACCTTGAACACTGCACCATATGTCTGAAAGCTGCTTAAATATTTATGGACACTTTGGAAGTTGTACTTAATTATGGGGTGGCAACTGATTGCTGATTGTATATTTAAAGATTTCTGTGGCTTTGGCAAAAAAAAAGACTAGAATTTCAGTTTCCCAGAAGATGGAGTAGGCTTTTCTTTTGGGAGACAATTTGCATTTTAAAAAACTGCTTTCATATGGCCCAGGTACAAGATCTATATACCACCACTTTTTGGAGCAGAGATATTTCTATGACCACATAAACTGCTATGAAATGAAGCAATCTTTGCCTTCTATTTCATAGGAATACTGCAGAGACAATCCAGCCTGGTAATAAAATCACCTTTGTTCAGTGGACTCTTCATTCACCTGGATTTTTGGCTGTGAAAAAAAAGATATTGTCAGGACCAGGAATTTTGGACTTGGCCTGTTTTACACTTCAATACAGAACACTTTTTGGATTGATTGCAATTTTCATTCAAGTAACTAATCTCTCGTAAAATCACTCTGCTGATATTAGATTGTAACTGATCTTGTTCTGAAAATTCCAGGAACAATTTGAAATTGTTTCCAAGGAATAAATGGCCTGAAATTTCTATTGGACACTAGTGATACAAGATAAGTGATGAGTTTAACTCGGATCATATTGCATGCAATTCTTCTTTCAGGCAGCTTCTTTTCAACTGCCTCTGGAAAAGGGAGAACAAGGAGAATTACAGTGGCAGAGCTGACAGAATACAGTTACATAATTGCACTTCTTCCATTCACTGGGTGTTTCAGTAAGTTTCTCTGTACAGGTTGGTTTTTTTCCAGTGCCTTGCCTCTTGTGTAGTTGCTTACTTTCTTTAAATGCTTGCCAGGAAGAAAAGAGAGACTGGGCATTACTTGCCCTTCAGTCACACAATGCACAGGTCAGTGGGAAAGGAGCAGCAGGATGGGTTAAAGAGGAGATCCAGGATAAGGATTTCACACCTATTTTGAAATACTGAAGGAAACGAACATTACTTTCTAAAACATGAGAATGTTTAGAGAAGAATGTCCTCATAGGAGCCTCAAAGGTACAGGCTCAAGCCAGTATCTGGTATCAAGCCAGAAAACCCATTAGTTGTTCAGATAGGGGCAACAAATAGTACTACTTTTCACTGCTTGTAGATGAAGTTGTTTTTTTAGTGTGGGATAGAATGACTATAAACTCTTAAAAGGTACTGCAGATACAGCAGTACATTGGGAAATATTTATTGTTTCATATGTAACCTGCTGCTTTCAGCAGATGTTGCTTCTCTCAGCACTAAAATCAGATTAATAAACACAGGTTGGAATGTTTGGAAGCTTGGCTTCAGGACTACATGCAGTGGCACCTGGATTTATGGCTGTGCTGCAGTATGTCTTGGAGATGCTTATCCAAGAACTGACTATGAGCAAGAATGTGGCTTATGACATGACAGTTTTAATTTTCTCCAACTTGCCATCTTTTCAGGTGAGCTTTCATTCCTTCTGCAGCAAATCTTGAATTATTGTGGCCTTTAGAATTGCAGCATGTATTCTGTGTTACAGAGTGCACAGTGGCTCCTCTGCCATCCAACATCTCTGAGCTTGCCCTGGGCTTGCATCTATGCCATTGGGCAGTCTGTTTGACATGCAGCAGTTGGAGAAGGTTTAAAATGAGTTTTACATTCCTGAAATGAGCTGTTAGTGGGACTATGGGACTGCTTGGGACAGAAGAAACACTTGCTGTGCTCACAGTGCCCAGCGCAGCTTTCAGATCCCCAGTTCTTGTGCAGACCCTGCTGAGGTCAGCAGGAGATCTCCAGGGCTGACACAGTCTGATTCCTTTCTTTAATTCTAGAAAGGAGGTGAAAAGGGCTTATTTTTGAAAAAAGAAGTCACTGATTGTAAAAGCCATGTATACATGACCACCCATGGCATGTCTAACAAAACTTAGCTGTGTGATTAAAGCCTGAATTCCTGTCCCTGTGTGCACCCCCACCCTTCTCACAACAGACAGAAGGGAACTAGTATCACACTGGAGAGGAATACTGGCCACAAACAGCAACGTGGAAAAGAGCAGAATTTGGCCACAGCAGTTTGCACTGGATTTACTGCCTGATGAGCCCAGCCAGCTTGAGCCTGCATCATAATCTAATACAAACCTAATAATACCTTTTCATCCAACTCAGCCACATATATCAGGCTTTGGAGGTGTCAGGTCTAAAAAGAGAATTGTACTTATGTCTTGCAGATATTTTTATTTCTTAGGAAAATATATTACAAGCAACAGTTTCTTACACAGCAGTTCTCCTTTCTCTTTTCCACTCTCTTTAAAAAGAGAAAAGAGGTAAGAAAAGTAAGTCAAGCAACAAAAATTCATGTTTCCTATCGATATGGTGCACTAAAACTTGAAAGCTTGTTCTCCTATCTCTTGCAAGATATTTCAAATTCTGAAGAGGCTTGACAGGCAGAAAATGAACAGATGCACAGTAGAGGTGGGAGATGA
Source organism: Pitta sordida (assembly GCA_013390025.1). NCBI lineage: Eukaryota > Metazoa > Chordata > Aves > Passeriformes > Pittidae > Pitta > Pitta sordida. The sequence goes on from WEKX01012771.1 coordinate 119,888, forward strand.
TCCTGTAGGAGGTCTGTGCCTGCCTTATGCAAAAATGTGGAGGCATTCCTGCATGGTGGAATGCTGTGCGGGGAGAGGGATGCCCCGGCATGCACTGCATTGCAGGCCTGGATATTACATAAGGATTGCAAATTATTGCCTATCCCTCCATTTGGAAGGTGCCAGTGCAGAGACACTGCACTACAAACAGGTCCCAGCTCCCCTGCTGGGCAGTCACCTTTCCAAAGGCAGCAAACAAGCTGTTCACGCAGCTCCCACACAGACATTTCTGCTTCCTGAACAAGGTATCCCTGCTCCCTGCAGCTTATGGATCCCCCTGACTGAGGGAAGTACACTGAGCACTGCTGTGCTCCTGTTTCAGCCCTTGTATGACAAACTTCACCTCAGCAGCCAAGTGTCTTCTGTACTTGGACATGCAGGCCAGATCGACAAGCAGATTTTATTATCATTTAATACAAGATCAAGGACTGTCTTTAGGAGGGAAGTCCTGCATGTTAACGTCCCCCCATAAGAAGCATGAAGTGAGTGGTAGGATTTTTTGGTAATAAGATACATTTTTCAATGCTGAATATCTTTGATAAGATATCTCCAAATCAGAGTGTCTGACAGAACTAGCTCTTCACAATTCTGCAGGACACCAAAGCTCCAAGTTACTCAGAGATATTCCTGGCAGCCACATTCAACAGGAAGGATTATGGGGACAATATCCTACTATGATTTCCTCTTGACATTATATACCTACCTTTAGATTCACACTAACTTGACTCATAGGAACAGGAAAGCTCTTTGTATATCCTTTTAATGGTCCAATGAATTTTTTAGTCTTATTTTTTAAAGCATAGATATGAATGTTCCTGGTTGAAAGTCAGAGTCTTGTATGAAAGTTTTTGTTCAGTTTAATTAGATGTCAAAGGCAGACCCATGGTGGCTTTTGAAAAGTTAGTTCTGTGTATTTACAGATTTATCTGTTCTAAACTAAACCATTTTTCCTAAATATAACAACCTTTATGGTTAATAAATCCATATTAGAAACTGCATTGAATATTTATTTTTGGTCATGTATTGTTTAGTATCTCCTACATTACTGAAGTTATAAACATCTTCTAGCATTTATATAGTGAAAAATATATTGCAACTATTATTTTGTTGGGCACATGTATAAATTTAAACAAAATCAGGAACATAAATTTATTACTGTCTAAAACTCTCTTGTTTTCTAGTTTTACAAACAATCCATCAAGAACAAATTCCAAAAGTTTAGGAAGGTAGTTCTGGTAATCCAAAACAGAATTGAAAAAAATTACATAGATGTTGATATTGAGCGTACTTTAGAAAGATGAGTGTTACAGTAATTTATTCTGCTCTAGGCAATGTCAGGATTCCATCACGGCACACTGAAAAAGAACACGTCAGGAATTCTGAGTACCTTTCTTTACCACAAGGCTCCCACACAAACTAGTAATAGGACAACATTCAATAAAGCAGAAAATAAACCTAATAGAAGTTGCAGAAAGAATTTTCGAACTACACCCTCTGTACTAACACACCTAAAATCACTACTAATTCCCTTCTTTTTCCAGTGGAAAGCCGGAAGAGTTTTTTCACAGGGAGAGTGATCCCTCTGTGGAATGGTCTGCCCAAGGAGGTGGTGGAGTCACCATCCCTGGAGGTGTTTAAGAGAAGACTCGATGAGGAGCTCAGTGACATGGTCTAGATGTTGGGAGGCTTGGATTGATGGAGCGTGGTGCCCGTGGTTCCACACTTGTGGGCCTGATCCCTGGGTGGGCGTTCGCTTGGGAGTTGGACTAGATGATCCTGTGGGTCCCTTCCAACTCAGAATAACCTGTGAACATGAAGATTCAGAATCACAGAATAGTTTGAGTGGGAAGGGACCTTGAACAGATCATTCAGTCCAACCTCCCTACACAGAAAACAGTGGTAGAGCACAAAGCAGAGTCTTCCTCAGCTCTTTCAAGAGAAACAATGAAATTACTGCTGAGGAAGTCTAGGAAACAATGTATTTTGGTGGTGTCCTCTGGGCAGAGCAGGGACTGGTCACCAAAGTAAATTCTCATCCCAGCATGGCAATATTTGTGACATGAGTGCCTGTAGTGTCACAAATCAAGAGACACAGTGACATCTCTCCATTCAGGTCTATCACACTTATTCTTCCCATCCTAGAGTTGAACTTTAGATTTTGTTGTCAAAATTAAAACAAACTACATAACACAGAATTGAACATTTTTTTTTTCCCAAGCAAAACTTACCTGGTGTTCATGGATACATTTCTAACAACAGCTGTGGAAACCCAAAGTGACATCTGGGTTCCTAAACCTTTTCTGGAGCAGCAGTGGGAGCATGTAAGTTGGAAAGATATAGCTCCCCAGATCTGTGCAAAACCATCAGAGCAACGCACACATACAGTGTTAAAGTTGAAGAAGTACAGATTTACAGAAGCCCATTGAAGCTAAAGGAGAATAAGTCTTGTGAAGGACAGAGTAATTGAAGTAATCACAGAAGCAATAAAAGGTTTGGCTCAGACATTTGTCTTCTCTAACTGTCCCTCCTTGTTTTCTCATTTCGTCCATTTCCCATTCCATGCTCCTAATGAGGATCAAATGAGATGGACCTTCTCCATCTTTGCAAGCAAGCCTGACCTACTTCCCAGGGATTAGCAGTTCCATGTCACGTCTCCCCTGTTTAAGGAACACTTTGTTCTGGTTTAGGAATGAAACTGTCTCTGCCTTGTTACTGAGCAGCCTTTGGCTGAAATGCAAACCTCCTCTGTGTTGAATGTGGTTAGAAAGAACTTCTAAATTACTTACTTTGTAAGTCCTTTACTCTTTTCAAGTCTGTCTCTCCTTGTTCTCTTGAATTCACATGAACACTCCAATTTATTTGGAGCCACCATTTTACATGTCCCTTCTTAGCCTCTTCATGGAGGTCTGTTTTGCCACCACCCTCATGCACATCTTCTTTGATGAGGCAAATAAAATTATTCACCACCCTGTACCACCCCACCATAAAATGTTCCTCAGTCTCCCCTTTTGCACATCAGCTTTTTGTCACAGTATTTCTCCTAATTTGGCTCCACCAGATGACAAACCCTTCTCTCTTTTGGCCAATCTCTTCCCAGCCCCCCCCACCTCCCTGAAGAATGTAGATAAAAACCAGCATGTTTCCCTCAGGTTTCTCCAGCAGCAGAAAAAAAGTGCCTTGTGTGTTACCTTCTCACAAGGCAACTTCAGCTCTGTGTGTGTCTTCTCAAACAATTTCTACTGCTATTATTTTTTTCTCTTCACTATGTCTGAACATTGCTGAAACACCGAATGTGTGTGTTCTGCGAGGCTCTTACTTACTTCATCCTCATCTGGCACAAACTGCACTGGCCAGAAGCTCCCTGCTCAGGAAGGCAGGGCTCTCTGCTGTGCTGGGAAGCTGCCAACAAACCTCTCCTTTGGTCATGGCAGGTACTGCACTGGAACTCCTGGTGAGCAGACAGTATCACTGAGCCTTTGGGAGAGGCCTGGTCACTCCTGAGAAGGAGCAAAAGAAAACGGCTGTCACTGTTTCATTTCTGCATTATGTGAATGGTGCTATGGGCATTGTTTGCTTACATCCCTGAATACATTGAATCAAGGAATGAAGGTCAGAACTATGCTCAGACTTCAAGGAATGGGTCAATCAATCCCAGAGTCCTATGGGGAAATACAGGAGTGAAGTAAAGGAGCCTCACAAGATAGACTGGCAAAGTGCAACAAAATCCACTTATGGTAAATCCTACTGTTTCTTCTACTGAGGGGGGCAGTGGGGAAGGTTTCAATGTTTCAACAACAGGGTTTAACAACTTTTTTTGTAGTAACTGTTAAAAAATTCTCCACCGGAAGTAACTTCAAAGCCCAGATAATCTTCAGACAAACCAGAATTTCCATATTGGACAAGAAAGCAGTCCAGACCTGTAAAGTGAGGTTTCTTTCTTTTGTGGTCAATTTACCAAGCTAACTAAGGAAGTTGGTTGTTTTAATTTCCATTAATTGAGGGTGCAATCATTGCACTCAAGGACAGGGATGCTCTTCAGAGGAACTTGGACAAGTCAAAGGGATGGGGTTTACAGCAATGTCAGTGAAGTCCAGGAAAACATGAAATTATGTGTCTGGTACAGGGTAAACAATGCATTGGGATGGATGAGCTGCCTGCCTGGGGGTAGAGCAGCGACAGGACAAGGAACAGTGTCCATAAAACAAAACACAATAAGTTCCACCTCAGCAGGAGGAGGAACTTTATGCTGAGGGTGGCAGAGCAACAGAACATCTGCCCGGAAGGATCATGGAGTTTTCCTGTCCGGAGAAATTCCAAACCCACCTGGAAGCACTCCTGTGTCCCCCGCTCCAAATGACCCTGCCCAGGCAGGGTGGTTGGACTGGATCATCTCCAGAAGTCCCTTCCAACTGGAACAATCCCTAAGGGCCCCGGGGAACACTAAATTTACCTTCATCCCACAGCACAGCCTCATGGGGCTGGTGCCTCACAGTGCCCCTGTTGAAGCCATTATCGTCTTTTAACCAGCCCTCACAACACGGTGCCACGAACAGGCCTCCCGGTTATGGGTACCCCAGCATGAGAAGGATCATAACCCCTGACAGAGCACACTGCAAGCCACCAGAGGAGCTGTCCTGAGGCGCTGCCTGGAGCCGGGCTC
>WEKX01012772.1:10689-33249 GCA_013390025.1 Pitta sordida
TTTATCTGCTGCTTCAGATAGTGACACTCACAGGCTCCCCACGGGTTCCATGGTCTTTGCTACGGAGAGGTCAGAACTCTCCAATAGTGGCATATGATGTCTTTTCCATATTCGCATAGGTTATTCCTCTTCCCCTGTATTACTGGCTCTCCATCCCTTATGCATGTTGCTAACAGAGTTTATACAGCTCTGCTATCAATAACCAGTTTCAGCTCTAAATGGAAAAAAATCACAGAATCACACAGTATTCTGACCTGGAAGGGACCCACAAGGATCATTGAGTCAATTGATCAATTGATCATTGATCATTGAACAATTCCCTGGTGGGGAATTGAACCCTGGTCTCCCACGTGAGGGAGGAGGACACTCAACACTGTAGTTATGTGGATTTCTTAAAAAAAGATAAAATTAAGAAGGCAACTTGAAAAAAAATCTGACTGAAAATAAAAAAAAAAAAAAAAAACCAAACAAAAACAAAACCACAGACAAAAAACCATCCATGAAAACAAAACAGCACCACAAAAAAAACAAACCCACCAAAATATGCCACAAGGAAAAAAGTAGCAAAACCCACCACAAACAGGCACTCTCCAATGTGTTTACAGAATTCGGGGAATTGAGAAGTAGGAGTGGGAAATGTTTCTATTATAGTCACACATATCTAATATTTTTCACATTTAAAGTGCAGTTTGAAATAAAAGGATGTAAATACTTTTTATTTACTTGAGCTATAGTAGCTCATTCTCAGAAACTTGTGTTAAAGAATGATGTTAACATTTTTATGCACACAAAATATATATTGACAACTGATTCAAATGAAATAACCTTATTCTTTTAGTACCTGAGAAACCATTCTGCCATTTATTTCAGTTCTCCTCTGCAATATCTCCTTGGGAGAAGGTGAAAATGTCTACTATTTGACTTCAGAATTACTTTCTGATTATGAGTCTACTTAATTTTGACAGTTAAAGGCATTATATGTTCACAAACGCAGATACAATTAAGCATATTCTTTTAATCCTCTTGCACTTTCTGTGAGTGTAAATACCATTACTTATATCTCTAAAGTATTTAGATCACTTCAGTATTTTGTTATTGCTTATTAAATACTTTAGGTCTGAAGTAAATAACAAAAAGTGTGTATTTTGGGTTTTGTTTGTTTGGGCTTTTTTGTTAGTTTTAAATACACAGCCACGACATCATAACTAGGTTTACCTTTGTCTGCAGCTCCAAACTTTAGTGGGTGCAGGATGCTATCACAGAATCACAGAATCAGTAAGGTTGGAAAAGACCTTAGAGATCATCAAGTCCAACCTATCCCCTATTACCTAATCTAATCTACTCAAACCAGTTACCTAACCTAACCTAACCTGTTGCCATCCTACTACCAACACACCACCCTACCTATAACACACTACTATCTAGGTCATGTCACCAAGTACATCATCCAATCTTTTCTTAAACACCTCTAGGGACAGTGACTCCACCACCTCCTTGGGCAGCCCATTCCACTGAGAGATCACCCTCTCTGTGAAATAGTTCCTTCTAATGTCAAGTCTAAATCTCCCCTGATGCAGTTTAAGACTGTGTCCTCTTGTTCTATCACTGGTAGCCAGAGAGAAGAGACCGGCACCCAGCTGGCTACACCTCCCTTTCAGGTAGTTGTAGAGAGCGATAAGGTCTCCCCTCAGCCTCCTCTTCTCCAGACTGAACAATCCCAGCTCTCTCAGTCGCTCCTCATAGGGCTTGTGTTCCAGCCCTTTCACCATCCTTGTCAGCCTTCTCTGGACACGCTCAAGGATGTCAACATCCCTCTTAAACTGAGGAGCCCAGAACTGAACACAGTACTCAAGGTGAGGTCTAACCAGTGCCGAGTACAGGGGGAGAATAACTTCCCTAGTCCTACTGCCAACACTATTCCTGATGCAGGCCAGGATACCATTAGCTTTTCTGGCCACCTGGGCAGACTGCTGCCTCATGTTAAGTTTTCTATCAACCAGTACTCCCAGATCACTTTCCACCCTTTCCTATGCTCCAGTAAAAAGTGTACTGAGACCAAAACTAGTCCAATGTGAAAATCAGAGGCTGGGCTGATTCTATCTCAGTAACTTAATTCAATACCAGTAGGTAACAGCATTAACAAAGATACATAGAAACACACATTTATTTAGTGCTGATTATTAAGTATGACTTTAGGAAGGTCCGTTTTTATAGGAAAATAATCTAAAATATTAACAAGAGATAAAATGCACTTTAGCATGGAACACAGATTCTGCAATGAACTGTTTTTAATAGCTTTAGCATGACCGTCCCTGCACTGAGTCAAAAAATTAAACACCACCATTTAATTTATGCTAATTGCAACATCATGACCCCATGTTTCCTAAATGGCTGCCATTCTTGAAATATGGTTGCTAGACCATTTCACTTAAATCCTTTGCCTTCAGCAGGTGCTTTCTGTAACATGATTGATACTCCACACGCTGTGTGTCTATCCCCATACTCAGCTCTGCAGGAATGAGACCTCTACAAACTTTATACTTTATATATATATGTATATCCTGCCCCACAGGCACTGTGGCACTGCCGCGGCAGAGCACAGCAATTGCACATGTGTCAGCCAGCTAAACTCGTGGACCGCTGAATCATAATTGTGAAAAATTTGCTTCGCAAATGGGCGGGGTCATAATGCGGAGGTCGCAATGTACTGGGGATTCACTGTATATCTGTCTGACTCCTTTGATAATCATAAATGGGTGGGAATTTGCGGTGTTCAATAAATACATTCAGTCTTTGAAGGTAACTCTGTTTCTGAATATTTTATCAGAATAATTTCTGCTTGTTTGCTAGAAAAACAAGCTCTTGAGCTTAAAATAACATTTTTTTGGAAAAACCCAAACAAACAGTAGTACCTTTAATGTTTGAATTCTCTGACAAGTGCTTAAAAAGATAGACCAATATGTTCCTGTCACATTCCTTGATTAGTAGAGCTTATCTTTTTGCATGAAAAATGTTTGGAAAAGTCTTTACTTGTCAAGTAAGTTCACGATGGAAGTCTTAATTTTTTGTTTGGTTTTGATTTTTGTTCCCTGTCCCAGACTCAACATGAACTTGGATGAGTACCCTTGAAGAGGAGGCAGTTGTATTAACAGAAGCCTAATGCTGACATTTCCATAAACTGTTTTTTCTCGAGGTTTAGGATTTTCATATGTAACTTTTTTTGATTTATGAAGATTGGTTAGCTTCAGATTCATGAAGTGTCTGGTGGCAGCTCTTTGAGGACGCAGGCAACTCACAAAAGAGACAAATTATGTGAAAATTTTCATTATTCCTATGCACATCACCTTCCCAGCTCATTACAACTTTATCTAGTCGCTTTTCATCAAAATGAGCATAGTGACCAACAAAGTGGGGTACAGAACCTCAGGGTCTGCAGAGTCGCTGGTCTGACTTCTGTCTGGCTTTCTCCCTGCAATGCTGCATAACATGTCAGCTGTTCTGAGACACCTGCATGATTCAGAGAAAGGAGCAACATCAGATCTTCCCCAAGATATGAATAGGTGTACTTAGTGATTAGCAATTGCCAGGTTCCAGGCAGTCTTGGAATGACCTAGGTATTAGGGTAGTGTGTTATAGGTAGGATGATGTGTTGGTAGTAGGATGGCAACAGGTCAGGTTAGGTAACAGGTTTGACTATATTAGATTAGGTAACAGGTGATAGGTTGGACTTGATGATCTCTATGGTCTTTTCCAACCTTACTGATTCTGTGATTCTGTGATTCTGTGACAAATGTTGACATGGTCTGTGAACAATTTTATCAGTGCTGGTTTAGATATCGTTGCATAGCCTGAAGTTTGAATGTCTTGAATATCAGCTAAGGCCTTTTTGTGACTGTGTGGTGGTGTCATCTGTCTGAGTGGCTTATACTAGGTGAAAGTGTTAGCAATGGATTGAAAGACATTTCTTTAGTAGCCCATAATATCCAGGAGAACTTCAGGTTTTCCGGTTGTTTAACTGGACATTAATTGTACATATTCAGTTAATATTATGTGCATAGAACTAATGTCCCGCCTCCAAATGCGAATAAAATTGTGAAGAAGCAGAGTTTTATATGCAAATCTCATTCAGGACAATTTTATTACACATAAAGGGCTAATTACTTAAGTCTTTATAGAAGATTATTATTAATAATATGGAAATGTTTAAGGAAGCTTGAGCTTTGATATGGCTATACAACATAAACCACAGAAAAACCGAATTAGTAAGGTTGGAAAAGACCNCTCCTAGCAATAACGCACTACACTAATATCTAAGTCATGCTACCAAGTATATCATCCAACCTTTTCTTAAACACCTCTAGGGATGGTGACTCCACCACCTCCTTGGGCAGTTCATTCCACTGCGGATATATATGTTAATAGATGTCAGGGTTCTTCCAGAATTAATGTAGAGGTAGGTAGCTTTTTGTTTGAATATGCTGTGTTTATTTGGGTGGTGGTTAGCATTTGTTTGCTTTAAAACAAAACCAAACAGCTCATTGAAGGCAAGTTCTAATGTCTATTGTTTTTTATTACCAATGTGTTACGTATTATGTAATTCCAGTGTAACCATCAAGCCGTCACACCTGACAGGCATCAGAGGCTTCTGCCACATCTGAGTTAAAGGAGGGGAACCTAATTCCATGAAACTTGCCTGTATAAGGACCTTGGGGAGAAAATGTTACAACACAAAGTGTCTCTTCACCTCAAGAGGGAAGCCAGATATTACATCAAGTAATCAGAGCTGCAGCTGCTCTTGCAGTTTCTCATCTTGAATTGGCAGAGAAAACCTGTAATTTTCCTTCCGGCAGGTCTGAAGAAAAACTCAGTATGGGAGACTTGGATATGAGCTCATTATAATCTAAATGAATAATCATAGTACTATATTCTGCTATTTAGGAAATTTATTTTGAATAATGTATTCTTCTATTGTCTCTAAAAGTCAAGAAATATGATTGGCAAGTTTTGAGGCAAATTTGGGCTGAGCCAAAGAAAAAAACCAAAATAAACCACCCCTCCCCCTCACCAGGTTCAGAAAAAAACCCAAAGAAAGTGTGAAAAGTACAAACTCTTTATTTTAGTAAACAGACAAGTTAAGATACAACAGTATTAAACAACAAAACCTGAGACATCCCACAAGTCCTGTGATGTAAAGAGTCTTGTGATGTGGAAAGTCCTGAATGTGAAGAGTCCTGCCGGTCTCAATGAGATTCCACCAGACAGCCCCAGAAGAAACTCCTCAGGTGCACAGAGAGCAGCGAGAGCTCAGATTCCTCATACAGGCACTCCAGGGGAAAGCAAGAGATGATCAGGAAGAACCCCCAGAGGGCAGGAGAAGGGAATTGCAGGCCCTCTCTCCCTCTTCTAGTGGCTGGAGTGCAGCAAGAAAGGAAAGTCCTGGACAAGATGATCCTTGTGGGTCCCTCCCAACTCATAGTATTCTGTGATTCTGTGAAAGAAAGCAGCAAGAAAAGAAAGTCCAAGGAAAAAACAAAAAAGGAAGAAGAAAAAAAAAGAAAGAAAACAAGAAAAAAAAAATACCAGGCTGTCCCAAAAGCTGGAGAAAAACTCACCAGAGCAGCATCATTCCAGCCCCACACAACTGCAGCTCTTAGAGAGCTCCAACCAGCTCCCTGCCTCTGCCGCCGCTGTGTGTAGTACCCCAATTTTTTTTTTTCCTTCAACTGCTGCTTCTCAGTTTTTTGATTTTTTTTTTCTTGTCTTCTGGATAGAGAGAGAAAATGACCTTGGTGTTGCTAAGGACCAGTATTCAAAACAAAATTCCTCATAAACTGAAGCCCAAACACAAAGACATGGAATATATACACACCAACCTAGGACAAGTTTTGAAGTACAATAGTTCCTGAATTTCTCTCCAATTACTGTAGTTTTCATCAGGTTACTTATTTCTTTCTTGTGCTTTAGATTCTATCTGTTCCTTTGATTCTTTCTTACTTGAGAAAGCTTTCATGCTGCTGATTCTTCTGCGTTATTTCTGACTGACTTGACGAAGTGCTTTTTCTTTACCTCACTAATTTTTTGTCAGTTCCAGTAAGAATATCTTAATATCTTATATATGAATTAACTCTAGCTCTTAGTGTCTAGGGACATTCATTACAGTTTTCATTGCCCATGAACATTCATAAAAGCATTAAACATTAATGCATATTTAATTTTACTTGACTAGGTAATAAATCACTCTGTTTCACTTTACCCCCATTTTATGTTTTAGATCTGTATTGCATTTACTATGTAGCAGACATACATTTTATTTCCTGTTACCACTCCTTTAGCAAACCTCTTTACATTTGTTTTCATATTAATAACCTCTTTTCTGGCAATCAAAATACTTGATCAGAGGCAGGTCTTTATTATTATTGCCACTGATATATAGTAGGTTCTCTTTAAGTTTGGGGTTTTTTTCTGGTTGCAATTTTTTACCTCTTTGGAACATGTAAATTTTCCTCTATGTGTACTCTCAACATTTCGCATTTGGGACCTTTCCTTTGGCAATAGACCTGCCAGCTCTTGAGGGATGCGAGATAGAGGTCAGACTCATTCCTGGGCAACTAGAGATAGGACAAAAGGAAAAAGGACAGCTGTACCAGGGAGGGTCAAGCTGGACATAAGGAATAATTTCTTTACTGAAAGAATGTTTAACTACTGCAATGAGGTGCCCAGGGAGATGTGGAGTCACCACTCTTGCAAGGGTTCAAGAAACAAGTGGTTGTGGCACTTTGTGTTATACTTTAGTTATAATGGTGGTGTTTGGTCCAAGTTTGGACTCAATGATCCTAGAGGTCTTTTCTAATTTTAAAGATTCTAATAAATGCCTGGGAAACATTTTGTTCACTCTACTGAAACAGGATGAAGAAGCCACATTTCTGTTTGCTCCTTCCTCTCCACCACAGACACTGAAGGTGGGAAGTGTTTATCTTGCATTAAAAATGAACCCTTCTTTGAAGGCAATCTGTTAGGAAAGCTCAGGCCAATGTCACCTGGGTGATGTCAGTGAGGTCCTATAAGTATGTTAGATGTTGCAACTCAGAAAGTATTTTCCTTATCACTGTGTTGTCCAATTGTTGCCCCGCTTCCCAACTTTGAGTGATGCCCATTGTGCAGCACCATGGCTTTTCTTTCAGAAAGGCTTCCAAAAGTTCTGTAAGCTGGTTTGCTGTAATTGGGTTCAAGGTTTTGTTTTTCACTACACACATGATGAACACTTCACAGCAGGAAGTCTTTCCAAACATTTGTACAGCAGTGACAACACCTTAGTCTGATTTATTTTTGATGGGCATTATTTCAGGAAACATGTTAATCAAGTGGCATTGAGCCTCTAGTGAACCATGCCTGGATAGTCCTTCTTTACTGAAGAAATATTGTTTACCTCATCCTCTTCTAGACCAGAGGCTGTTGCAGAAGACAGTGAAACTTCTGCTGCTGATCACTTGAGTCAAGCAAATAACATTTCTAGAAGCTTCCATATGGGTGTTTCATTATGTTGTCAGGCATGAAAATTGTATTGCTGCTACATACAACTGTTTTTAGAAGTGACAGCTTTTTGATTTATGTGTCTAAGATTCTATTGGAAGCTGGTGATGATAAGTGACACCAAAGAGGAGAAGTTTTTTTGCTGTCAGAACGTAAGAAGGAAAAGTACTCTGTTGCTTCTCACAATCCAAATTTGTCTTTCTCTTGGGCAATATGATAGATATCTTGAGACCTCATAGAAAGAGAGGTCTTTTACAGAACCATTCAAATATGACCCATCTTATTTAAGAGAAATGTTCCAGCAGTACTTAGAGGTTAGTCTTAACTTCTTTGTATTGAAAAGACTGAGAAGAAGCAAGTGAAACTTGCTTAGTTTTCCAGAAAAGTTTGAAGAAGGAGGAAAGAGAAACAAACTGTGGGGTTTTATTAAATGCTAGGTATTGTAATGTGTTTTTGACATTTTCAGGGCTGACTAGAAGGACAAAGAGGAATAATAATAAAAGCTAAAGAGAACATTATGTAAAATTTTGAGGGGTTTTAAAGGATGAATTAGGATATACGCTTACTATTTCAAATTATGAATGCATTTTATCTATCATCTTCTGGTGTTCTGGATTCTCACTGTGTGTTTTGTAACTGAAACACTTTAATATTCATAAATTTATTTTGTGGGCTGATTAAAATATGTCAGGGAGTTTTCAGTCTTTTATGTACTCTTCTTTAGTTTTCAAATATGTGCAATCTGAAATGGAAAGGAAGTTAGAAATATATACTCCCAGTTGCAGGGAAAGGTAGATCTCAAGCCAAAATTCTATTGCTTTGGATTTTTTTCTCTAACACAGTTACAGATCTTTAAATACGAAGTACTGAAACTGCAACACCTTTCTGAAATTTCTTTGTGAAAACCTTTTAATCTCAGAACATATTATACCTCTGAAACTGATGATAAAACAATGTAATCTTTTATGTGAATAACTCTTACTGAAGTAAAATCTGGCTAACCTGGGCTGTAAAAAAACCCCAACAAACAAAAATAAAAACACCCTCACAATAAAAGCTCCAACCCTCCAAAACCTGTTCAATAAGTAGAGTTGTGGCCATTCCTTAATTTAAAACTCACAATTTCTTTACACTAAAAAGATCATGAAACAGAAAGAGCTTGAGCAGCTCCTGAAGTGAGTCTCTTGTTCTCCTTACTGCGAGATGCATGTAAGTAAACAGTAGATCACAGAATCACAGAATCAGCTGACGTTAAACTGTCAGATATTTAAGACATCAAAGTTTTCTTCCAGTAATATATAGGGGAGATTTAAATAATATTTCATTTTAAAATCAGCAGGAAATATCTAAGAAACATATGCCAAGAGAGAAACCAGAAATTTACCTAACATATTCCAGTCAATATAATAATATATGTCAGCAGTTTAAGAAGAGTAAGATTGATAGCTGAGAGTGTTTCAGCAGTATCTGATCAATATATAAATCAAAATAGTTTAATTTGTCTCTTCATAAGAAATATATTTTCTTTAAATGTTAGTTGTGAAAAATACATACACACCTTCTGACCTAATTATTTAGATTTTAACATCATCAGTAGATGTTCCTTCCTCCCTAATACAATATTAACCTCCAATTCCCTAATTTGTCTCATAACTTACACCTGGACCAACAATCAAAAAAAACCCCAACAAACCCCCCAAAAAATATCACTAGAGAGATCCAATCTTGTTTGAAACAATTGAAGTCGGAGAGTATCCACCTTGTCTCCTGGTATATGTATATTTTTTGTCTATAAGGCTAATTACCTATGTTGTTTAAAGTTTGCTATGAATTAGAGTACAACTTATCAGAAGAATGCAGATTTTAGCTGCTTGTATTTTCTTTCTTGGCCCTTAATGTATTTCTTTCCTAAGCAGTATTTAAAGAGTGGGCCAGAAGGGCACAAACATACATTTATTTTTATCTTAGAACCTACGGTTTGATCTTTTATTTTCCTTTAGTGGTGTACAAAGCCATTTAAGAGTTTTGCCATTTAGAAGTGTGTCCCATTGATCTTTTGGCACAGAGCTAGTTTGGACCTTCAGTTCTCAGTCAGATTTTGGCATCATGCTGATCACTTCTGTGCTGTGAAATGGATTTGTCACAGCGGTATTTATAAAGAATCTTTTCTTGAAAATAAAAAGACATCTTCACCTCACCTCTCCTCCTCAAAAAGGGGAGTTAAAGGAAAAAAATAACAACAGAAACTAGACTAAAAAAACCACCACCAAATTCTGGAAAGGAGAGAAGTAGGAAATAAAGTGGGAAGAAAATTTGTTAAATCCATTGCTTATACAGCACCAACAACTTCCTTACATGAAAATATAGGGCAAGATAAAAAGCACCTGGAATTCATGCAATCTTTCAAAATTAAAAACAATGTAAATGAAAAGCTATTTTTCCCTAAAAATACAGTTTTACAATGACTCTGGTGTATGAGGCTATAAGTATGGTAATAAAGTAATGCTGTAATTTTAAGAAGTCACTTCACAACCACAGAGGAATTTCTGTTTAAATGCATATAGTTTCTAGCTTTCATGTGAGAATATACATAACATTTCCTTTTTATACTGTCACTCTTCTTAGGAGCACATGGATAATTATAATTGTAAATAAGCATTATATAATTAATATATAAATCAGCATTAAAATTCTTAAAATTAGTTATCCTTTGAATGCTTTCATTTCTACTCTATTGTAAAGGATGGATTCATTTCCATTCACTCCTTTTTAATACCTTTGAGCAAAAGCAATGATTTTGGTGCTTAAAATAGTAACTTCTTGCAGCAATTTATTTCTTCTTATAATTTAATTACTGGTAAAGTGTGAACTATCATATCTTATCCTTAAACTTTATTTCCATAACATAAAATCTTTACAAATATTCTAGCTTATATATGTTTTTTGCCTGATGCATAAAAACATATCAATAGTGAATAGAGATTAAATAACACTTAGATTCTCACCTATAACTTATCAAAGATTCCAATTAAAATAACACAGTAAAAACTCAGTCAGGTGAACTGTAATATAGCTAAACCCGAATTTAATCTTGAAAAGTGTCTTGTGTTCAATTCTGCTCCTTGCAAAACCATTATGTCAGAAATTGGTCCTACTGCGTGGCACAGGTGAGCAGATTTATCTCAGAAATAAAAAATACAGAATGTTGCATCCACAAGAGCAAAGGAAATACTGAGAAGGCCTTGGGGTGACTAAATAATCTTCTTTGAGCTGCAGTCAATTAAGAGTTGGAAGAAACTCATCAGTGTATTTCTACAATGTACATACATATTTCTCTGGGCCTGTACATATCTTGAGCGTGGTACTAACAATTCGAGTGAACATTCTCACCAATGACATGAGCCTCGATTACCAGGGCCATTACTTCAATGTTTGCATGTTCATGTGCAATATGAAATCAGGTTCCTCAGCACTTAAATACTTTTAATGTAGCATCTCTGAAAGGTATGTTCTTATTTCGTTTGCATTAGAGGTTTATTTTGGTCCTCTGGAGAGAGATGCTACCAGAGATGACCTTCCCTAGAGAAGGGGCTGATCTTTCTATTTACTGCCACTACATAGATTTTCAGAACAGAAAGAAATTCAATATAACAAATATTGACATAATATCAAGATGCCTTTGAGATTTTTGTTCAGATAGTTCAGCTCATCTTAGCCAAGATGAGCTTTCAAAGGCACTGCATTCAAAGGTACACACAGCACTTCAACTTCTCAATCACTTCAGTACTTGCTAAATTATTTTCTCTACCATGGAAGGCATTTTACTTTCCAAATACTGCATCTCCCAATACATCTAAAGTGATGAGAAAAGAAGGCTTTGGGGAGACATTATGCCACCGAGCCCTAAAGGGGCTACGAAAGACCTGGAAAAGGACTTTTTGCAAGGGAATGTAGTGACAGGACAAGGAGGAACGGTTTCAAACTGATAGAGGGCAGATTTAGATTGAATTTTTAGGAAGAAATTCTTCTTTTGTGAAGCATGGGCAGAGGTTGCCCAGAGAAGTTGTGTCTGCCCCCTCCCAGGAGCTCTGAGTACCCTGGTCAGGTGGAAGGTCCACAGCAGGAGGATGATCTTTAACATTCCTTCCAACACAATGCATTTTTTAATTCTATGAACATGAAAATCATATTTTTTCAGTGTGAGCCAGGCAATGGTGTTGGTATAAAAAAATAATAAAATATTTTTTTCTGACAGTTTGACGATTTTGCATATCATGAAATACTCTTGGGGGTTTTTAGTTAAAAATATGTGTATATTTTACTAATTCTTTTTTTTTTTAAATATTAGCCTTCTTAACTCCATTTCAGTGCTGTTTGGTGGAACAGTGATTCTGAAAATAAAGGAGTACTGTGTGCAATTCTGGGCTCCCCAGTTTAAGAAGGATGTTGAGCTGCTTGAGAGGGTCCAGAGAAGGGCAACAAGGATGGTGAAAGGACTGGAGGACAAGCCCTATGGGGAGTGGCTACAGGAACTGGGGTTGTTCAGCCTGGAGAAGAGGAGGCTCAGAGGTGATTTCATTGCTGTTTACAACTACCCACAGGGAGGTTGCCACCAGGTGGGTGTGTACCTCTTCTTTCAGGCTGACGACACCAGAACGAGAGGACATAGCCTTAAGCTACACCACGGGAGGTTTAGGCTGGATGTTAGGAACAGGTTTTTCACAGAGAGAGTGATCGCTCATTGGAATGGACTGCCCAGGGAGGTGGTGGAGTCGCCGTCCCTGGAAGTGTTTAAGAGAAGACTAGATGAGGAGCTTAGTGACATGGTCTAGCTGGATGTAGGGCTGGGTGTAGGGCTGGATGGTCCTGTGGGTCCCTCCTGGCTCAGAGTGGCCTGTGCACCTGTGAGGGTACTAGGTTTATGTTCACCACTCTGGGGTGTGCGTTTGGTCTTTGTACGGGCGTTAGATGGTGAGTTGGACGAGATGATCCTTGTGGGTCCCTTCCAACTCATAGTATTCTGTGATTCTGTGATTTTGTGATTGAGTGTCATCTGCTGCATTTAGTGAAAATTATAACAGTGACTTGGGAAAACAAACATCATCACTTTAAATGTCTCCCCTACTTCCTTCCTCCACCAACTTTATATGCTGAGAATGATGTCATGTATTCTGAAATATCCCTTCCATCAGTTGGAGTCTGCTGTCCAGGCTATGTCCCTGTCCAGGCTATGTCCCTGTCCAGTTTCTCATGCACTCCCAACCCACTCGCTGCTCAGGTGGTCTGAGGAGAAGAAAATATCTTAACCGTAAGTACTGCTTGTCAGTAACTAAAACTTCCCTCTATTATCAGTACTGTTTCCAGCACAAATCAAAAAATCAACTCTACCCCAGCCAAAACCAACACTGGGAGAAACAAGAACATCCACCAGGAAGGAAACCAAGATCATCCTGTATCCTCCCTTTACCAGGCAGAAGAAAATAATTCAAAGAAAGGGAGTGGATGGAAGCAATTCCACCATCAGCGTTCCAGGTGAACCTACTCCCTGCCCACCTTTACTCTCCAAGGTCCTTCTGTACAGTAGATACAAGGCTCTGGATGTAGAATGTAAGTCATGTGAATGATGATGTAAATGATGGTCCATCTACACCAGAGCTCTTGTCAAGATCAGAAAGATCTACTCCCATATTATGATCACATCCACAAGGAAATAAAGGCTGGTTATGGTGACTCCGTTCTGAGGGGAACAGGAGGTCAGGTATGCCAGATACACCCTTCTTTTAGGTTAATAGACAGCCCTGACAGAGGGATGTTGGCCACCAATGCAAGTGACCTAATCAAGGACTTCAAGATTCAAGGCAGCCTGGGCTGCAGTATCATGAGCTGGTGGAGTTCACAGTCCTGAGGGATATGGGACAGACAAAGAATCAGGAGCCTGAATTTTAGGAAAACAAGATTCTGACTTCATCTGTCAGTCAATAGGATAACACCAGACAGAACCACGTGGTTGACATGCCAGATGTCTATTCGAGGAACCTGGACAAACTTGAGAAATGGGCCCATGTGAATGCCATGAATTTCAACAAGGCTGCATCTGGTTTGGACAACCGCTGGTGTTAATCCTGGCTGGGGGTTGAACAGATCAAAAGTAGTCCTGCTGAGAAGGACTTGGGCGTGCTGGTGGGTGAGAGGCTGGACGTCACCCAGCCATGTGCGCTCACAGCCCAGACACAAACTGTGTCCTGGGGCTACATCCAAAGCAATGTGACCAATAGGTTGAGTGAGGTGATTCTGCCTGTCTGCTCTGCTCTGGTGAGACCCCACCTGCAGTGCTGCATCCAGCTCTGGGTTGCCCAGCACAGGAGGCACACTGACATGTTGGAGCAGGTCCAGAGTAGAGACACAAAAATGATTAGGGGCATGAAACACTTTTCCTATGAGAAAAGGCTGAGGGAGCTCTGGTTATTCAGACTGAAGAGAAGGCGCTGAGGAGACCTCATTGTGGCCTTTCAAAACTTCAGGGGGAGTTACTAAGAAAGATAACGCAGGGACAGAACACAGGGGGAGGCTTTCAGTAGAGCCTGTGCCAATAAGATAAGGTTAATGTTTTTAAAATAAAGGAGCACAGATTTAGAGTGAAGAAGAAATTTGTTTTACAATGAGGGTGGTAAAGCACTCAACTCAGTTTGCCCAGAGAGGTGATGGATGCCCCATCCCTGGAACTGTTCAAGAAAGGGTCTTTGAAGACCTTGATCTAGCTGAAGATGTCCATGTGGTTTTCAAGATTGACCAGATAAGTCCCTGAGCAGTGTGGACTGGTGTACAAGATGATCCTGCTCTGAGAAGCAGCTGGAGTAGAGATGTCCTGGGGTCCTTTCCCACCTGAATTTTCCCATCATGCTTTGAAGAATTTGTTCAGGTCTGTCATGAACAGGTTTTAACATTTGTTTAAAATAGGAACAGATCGATGAAAAATTATAAAACTTATTTCAAGGATTGGATTATTATTTATTTCTTTTTAATAGAGATAATATCTGTAATTTTATGTGATTTATTTATAAATAGGGAATTTAATTGGTAATTTGATTGGCGTATGTCTTATTACATGGGAGAGGAAACTTTGATAATGTGTTCTTCAATCCAGCATATGAGAAATATGAGATTAAGTAGTTGATAGGTGAATTGAAATCAGATATTAGATGCTCCTAAAAGGAAAAGAAAATTAAAATGAGGTCATTTAACTGGTAAGCTAAAGTGTTTTGGTTGTTTTGCCATCACTGGTAATCTTAAAATCAGATTCAGATTCTATTTATAAATGAGGTAGTTTGATTCAAATAGAACCAAATTATAAAAATCATATGACCTGTTGACAAGGTTTGAGGCAAACTGGGACTGAGGCAGAGAAGAAACAAAATAAACCACCCGTCCCCCTCACCAGGTTCGGAAAAAAAAACAAGGAAAGTGTGAAAAGTGCCAACTATTTACTTTAGTAAGCAGACACGTTAAGGTACAACAGTATTAAATAACAAAACCTGAGATATCCCACAAGTCTGGTGATGTAAAGAGTCCTGTGATGTGGAAAGTCCTGTATGTGAAGAGTCCTGTCGGTCTCGATGAGATTCCAGCAGACAGTCCCAGAAGAAACTCCTCGGGTGCACAGAGAGCAGCTAGAGCTGAGAGTCCTAATGCAGGCACTCCAGGGGAAAGCAAGAGATGATGAGGAAGAACCCCCGGGGGCAGGGGAAGGAAATTGCAGGCCCTCTTCCCCTCTTCTAGTGGCTGGAGTGCAGCAAGAAATATGTCCAAGGAAAAAAAAAAGCAAAAAAAGAAAAAAATAAAAAAAAATAAAAAATGGGGCTCTCCCAAAAGCTGGAGAAAAACCCACCAGAGCAGCCCCTCTCCAGCCTCACACAACCACAGCTGCCAGAGAGGTCCAACCAGCTCCCTGCCTCTGCTGCTGCTGTGTGAGCTACCCCAAGAAAATTTTTTTTCCCTTCAACTCCTGCTTCTCATTTTTTGAAGGTTTTTTTCTCGTCTTCTGGACAGAGAGAGAAAATGACCTTGATGTTGCTAAGCACCAGTATCCACAAGCCAAACCACAAAGATATGGAATATAACCACACCACCCCAGGACACCTGTGTTATGCAAGAAGATGTATTAGATGAGTACAATGAAGTACCTCCAGTCCTCTAATTAATGGAAATGAGAAATAATTTAATCCAAACCAGTAGTGATGCCAACAAACACAGCAGTTTCTTTGACTCGGAATAAGTTAGAAAAATCAAATCATTTCCTTCCTCCAAGAAACAAAGTTATTTAGGCAAGTTGGGTGTTCAGTTATATGAAGCTTTAACACTAAAGTGCATAGTCTTGCATTATATCCATGGTAGTGGCACTAGCACACAAAGAACTGAAATCTGGCTAGGAATGTGTAGGGAAAAAAGAGGAGGGAAAAAACAGGTTTCTCTTATTTAAAAGAGTTTGTGAGCTAAACAAAATCAAATAACTCTGAAGAGCATTCAATTTCTATCCCAGATCTAGGCTGCGGCCATCTATTTCATGCGGCTGTGGAACCAAAAAATACAAGTTTTGGATGATTGCATAAATGTTAAACAACCAGGCTAAGGGTCATTTGGTTAATTATTTATCCTTTATTTCCCTGGAAAAGCAAAACAACATAAACAACTTTTATTTCTCTAAATGAGGCTGCTACTTGTAGATAAACTGATACAGCCTTTACCATTGATAAGGCTGAGCGAGGTATAGTATCACAGGAAAATGAAAAGCTGTAAGAGTGAAAAGAAATTGCATGAATCTCATTATCATGAATATAAGCACTACAGCAGCACTTAAATTCACAATCATGTTTTCTGATGAGAAGATGAACATTTCATCTCAGATTTTTTTTTCTCCTTTGCTCAACCTAGTTAGAAAAAGTGAATTTATACTCTCTACCCCCAAAAGTAAAAAATTAGAGGATATTCTGTTCACCAGGGGCATACTGCTATGGCTGATTTTTAGTCCATATACTATAGTTTTCCATCTTCACATGAAGTCAGGCTAAAAATATTCTAGGTATACCTATTATAATTTACATTATAATATTTATAATAATGTATTTAGGGAGTTTTATTTCAATATTTAAAATGTATTTCAATATTTAAAAAGTAAATCAATTGCACTGAAAGTTGGAGCTTCTGTGGAAGAACTGGGTAGATTTTGATTCTGATATTTTGGTTAAATAAGCAGGAAGTTCCTGATAAGCAAAGTAACAAAATCCCCTCTTCCAGATTTATTTATTCACTAACTTATTTTCTTGTGGATGACAGAAACTATGCATATGTAGCCACACATTGAGAGCAGGGCAGAACACTGAGGCCTGTGCTGCTGGGAACCAGCAGCAGACTGGAAGCAGCAGCTGATTTAGCATAGCCAAAAATCTGAGCCTGGCCCAGATGGTCTCATGTATGGAGGCTTACCAAATTCCCACCTGATACCTACTACCTTCAGGGAGAAACAAGTCTGAAAAAACAGCTTTCTAAAAGGAAGAAGTAGTCTCAGGTTTTCAGTATGGGGAAACAAAATCTACGCACATGGTAAAACCCAGAAGACATTGATTTCAACAAGAAAAGCAAGTAGGAAAGAATAAGGGCTTAAAACTACTCCTTGTGTGACTGATTGTTAGTGACCCCAACCGAAATAAAATAATCAATAAATATACATTCTAATTTTGAAGTTTAATACATTCTCGTGCTCATGCTCAATTTTCAACTTGCAGTGAACTAAAAGAGAAAACTCTAAAGCTGTACTTAGCATGACCTATAGCTGGTGTCAACAATGAAATGAAAGTCTTCAGTAGTTGTATTATATATTTTTGAAGTTAATAATTATGCAGTACTCATTCTGCAAATTAGTTGAGAAATATTTTTTTCTCATTTCTTAGTTTAGGTTTTTGACTGCTAGTTTATATGGTCCTTTCTTTGCACCCATTTATAGGGTCCTTTCTCTACACCCACTCTGAATACATTTAGGCATACAATACCTGGTATTGTCAACATTGTCAGGCATGTAGGCATATAAAATAGAGTACCATAGCATGAGTAATTTATACCCACAAGTAAATTTGTGTCCCAGAGTTGCATTTGCAAGCTTATAAGCTGTTTTCCTTTTAAAATAAGGTTGACTTTCATAAAGTACTTTTTTAATTGTGCCCCCAAGTATTTGTATCTTGTTATTCTGTTCTAGAAACTCTAAGAAAAAAAAGCAACAAATCCTTTATATTTGGCAAAGTCTGTGAAGTTGTGTTAAAATGAGACCCTACTGAGACCTAATCTATCAAGACTCCTTTTGGTGGAGTGCAAAGAATCACAGTATATTTGCAGATAAGTAGATCATACTGTGATTTTCTAAGACTCTGAAAATACCCAAGTCCTTACCTTTGAAATTTATATAAGTGGAATGTACAGAAACAGGGTTTCATTCTGGCTGAGAATATAGCAGATGTTATTCATAATTGCAGTCAGTCCTTATTTTTGCACTTTTGTTGTTTATGAAACAGGAATACTTAACTAATGCCTTTAATTTCTTTGAGAGCTTTCCTCTAATGAAATGTACTTATCCACAAACATTTTCTAATGACTAATATTTTTTCCTTATCTTACTCTTTTGTAACTGCTGCAATTATTTGTTGTTCACATTATGTCAGTAATACTGTGTAGAAGAAGAAAAAAGTAACTAAACCCTTGACAAGTTAACAGTCACATTTGTATTAGATAAGAAGAAACTAGGCATCAGCAGACAAATCTCTTCTTTTCCCAATCTTATTGATCAGCAGTAGGAAAAATCAGTCTTTAAAAACATCAGCTTGAGAAAAATGTATTGAGTTTTTCTGAAATGCCTTACCTTTGTCTTTATTTTTTTTCTTTTCTCAAAACCCCGTCAAATACATAGATATATTGAGTCAAATGGTAGAAAACTGACCTTTCCATAGTTCTTGTTATATGGGAAATCTACCTGGTACCCACCAGTTTTATTGTTGGTTTTCTTATAAGACCTGATTTTCTCAAAGCAATTTTTGTATGTGAGGAAAGGCAGAGAAATGGTAGTTACAGAATCACAGAATCACAGAAAGCTATGAGTTGGAAGGGACCCACAAGGATCATCTAGTCCAACTCACCATCTAATACCCGTACAGCGACCAAGAGCACATCCCAGAGTATAATAACAACCTAGATGCCTCACAGTCTAGCAGGCCACTCCGAGCCGGAGGGGGCCCAGGGTCATCCAGCCCTCACCCCCCAGCTAGACCAGCTAGACCATGTCACTAAGCTCCTTGTCCAGTCTTCTCTTAGTTGCCTCTGCATCGCATACCACTCATTTTATCATTTGTAACAAAGATTTCTCAGTTGATAGCTTTTGTTGGCATGCTTACTAGCACTCACTATGCATCACAAGTATCACCATGCTATCATCATAGCACTACCTATTAACAAATTCTGTGCAATGATTGTCTTCTTTATTTGCTGGTTTTATATTTGTTCTCTGGCCAGAAAAGTTTTATGTATGAGATAATCCAAATATGTTATGACATTTCAGAAAATAAGTCCATCAGTAATTCAAATTTAACAATAAAGGAAAAACTTAAGCACAAACTGAGTATCTTTTAGTAAAAAATATTTCGTGTTCTGTTACCCATCCTTTACACTAATTGAAGCAGGATTTGTAATAAATTTGGAACTGCAGTTAGTTGATTCATGCAAACCTGATTTGTAAAATAAAGCAAGCATAGAGTGAGAGGATAAAATCCATCTTAAATTAGCATTTTCTATCTTTCAAGTGCTTTCAACCTTAATGCTCAATATATAATAGGAGAGTGGGAAATATTAAGAGTTAAGGTAAAAACTGATTCTTAAGGAAGAGGAACACTCTTGTCATGAAGTGCATGACATTGCATGAAGTATCCTTTGATATTAAATAACTATTGGTCTCATCTGAGTGAAAAATCACAGCAACAATGATCATCTTGATTCTGAAACACCACCTCTTATATTAGAGATTAATAGAATATTATGAGTTGGAAGGGACCCACAAGGATCATCTAGTCCAACTCCCCAGATAATGCCCATACAGGGATCAAATGCACACCCCAGAGCTGTGGACATAAACCTAGTTCCCTCACAGGCTCACAGACTCACAGGCCACTCCGACCCCCAGGACCATCCAGTCCACCACCCCACCAGCTAGACCATATCACTAAGCTCCTCATCGAGTCTTCTCTTAAACACCTCCAGGGACGGAAGTGTTTAAGAGAATTTGTTTAACAGAAATTGTTTACATTATTCTCTTAGGATGATGTAGAAGAACTAATATGAGTTCTTGGCCATTCAATATGTTACCTAGTTAGATGTATGGAACTACTTGTGTAACAAGGAACAGAAACTGGGAATGGGGAAGAGCACATTTGGAGAATGACAAGCTTATAATACATTTCAGAAACGGGATATTCAAGGGTGACATCTGGAAAAAGTCATGCAAAGAAGACACAGGCATTTAAGTGAAGAGCTGCCATAAAATCTTAGCTGAATGTAAAGGTTTGTCTTCAACCTGACCAGAACAGAGAAACTGCTATACACATAAAGCATATGTTGACAAATTTCGTAAGCAGGATTGAATTTGTTTCTTGACTGTCTGTGTTGGCAATGTAATATGAGCAAAATTTCTTTTTCTAAGTAAGCACTTTTTAGTGAGAATCCAGTAATGGTGTTTCCTGTAACAATTCTTCCTTTCAGTGGTTAGCATAGAAAGGGGATGAAACAATTTAGGTCAAATATTGTGAGAGAAAAATACAGCCAGAATAAGAAATTGTAATTTGAGTTTCATCCTATGTTATGGTTTAGGGGTTTTTCTGCTGCTTGGTAGCGAGGGGGTTAACAGCTCAGTTCTTGCCTGAGCTCTCCGTGCTGCCATGGCCTTCAAAGTTACAGATAAAGGCGTCTCTGCAAATAACATACTTGGGAGAGAAGAAAAAAAAAGTTCAGTAGTAAGATGTAGCGTGCCAGCTCAGAACCTGCGTCGGGAGGCTGAGAGATTTGAAGGCCCCCAGACCCACGAGAGAANAGTATGATTTAAAACAGCTGAATTATAAACCACTCAAAAAACTCCAGACTGATGACGGCAATGAGCACAGAATTTTGAGCATAATGATGTTGCTGCATTGATATTGAATTGCAACATGATAGGGAATATACTCAAGCTTTCATCCAACAGAATTATATTTGCCTCAAATCTGCACAAGGTTTTGTGATACGCACAAAATTGTTGGCCACAAAATCCAGAACAGTCTTATAATTACAGCTATTGACCTTTGAGAGCAAGTGGCTGAGTTTGGTAATTGTTACGTGCCCTCAGAGCCACTGACTGCACCTAAATTCAGTAGTACTCAAAGCTTTTGTAAGGAGTTAGCTTAAGCAAAGAAATGATCAAAGTATTCCCAAAATATATGTGTTTTTCATAGATCAGATTTCAGCTCTTGTTTTGGATCTGCAAGGTTCCAGGTGTGATTTTAGCCTACAAATAACCACAGGAGGTTTTTATCATTGATATGAGTGGTCTTCAGATAAGACTCTGTGTGCATCAACAGATTCCATACAGCATGTAAAATTCATTTTAGCTTAAAGTTTATGCATAATTTACACTGAGAAACACCTTGGTAACTGCCTTCTTATTTATTTTTACCTTCTGTTCCCCTCACCTTCATCTGTGATATGTGCCTCTATTTTTCGCCTTTTTTTCCAGGGATTTTCTTGCTTCTCTTGTGTATAATAGTCTTGTTTCTTTGTTGTTATTGTTGCTGCTTTTAACATCCATTGTAATCCACTTATCTGCCCCTTCATTTTTCTCTTAAAAAAACTGTTCTTTTTACTACCAATTTTTTTCTACAGCTTCTAATAAACCATTTCTCCCTATTTCCCTCTCATATCTAACCCAGCATGACTAGCTCTCCCTGATTTTTTCATCTTATATGTCATCCTCCACCTATTTTTGATGCACCTGAAGCTCTAGATCCCTATCATCTTCTTACAGGAGTTTTATTCATCCTCTCCCGAGTATTTGCTTTAACAGTTCCCTCTCTTTGCCACATTATCTCAATTATTACTTCAATAGTTTTGGATAAAATTAAAAAAAAAAAAAGAATATATTTCCAAAACCTAAAAGTTTATAAGTCTCTCACATTCAAATACTGGTTTAGTGCCTTCTAAATTCCACCCTACAAATACATCCTCCTTCTCCTGAACACATTTCTTTACCCCAGTATACTGTTTAACTCTTTAAATAAAAGACCAAATTTCTATTGGCATTTCAATCCTTAATGTTGAAGTTTAAATGATAGAAAGATTACTTTTATCAGAATATATGTAGTCTAATATTTAATTCCTAACTTGAATTCATGCGAACATTATACAGAACTCAGTATGAATCAGGAGTCTTCTCTAAAGAATCTCCAATAGTTCACAGCATTTCACAGTATAGATAAGGCTGGAAAAGACCTCAAAGATCGTCTTGTCCAACCTATAGTCCAACTAAACCTAGCATCTACATCTAGAACATATCACTCAACACCTCATCCAGCCTCCTCCTTAACACCTCCAGGGATGGTGACTCAACCACCACTGTGGGCAACCCGTTCCAAATCCGGATCACTCTTTCAGTGAAAAACCTTTTCCTAATATCAAGTCTAAACCTCTCCTGCTGAAGTTTAAGACAATGACCTCTCGTCCTGTCACCAGTGGCCAGGGAGAAAAGACCAGCCCCTGCCTGACTACAACTTCCTTTTAGATAGTTACAGACAGCAATAAGGTCACCCCTGAGCCTCCTCTTTTCCAGTCTAAACAAACCCAGCGCCTTCAGTCTCTCCTCACAAGGCTTATCTTCCAGCCCCTTTAGCATCCTGGTTGCCTTTCTCTGAACTCGTTCCAGCATCTCAACATCTTTCTTGAACTGAGGGGCCCAGAACTGGATACAATACTCGA
>WEKX01012772.1:38247-48398 GCA_013390025.1 Pitta sordida
ACTGAACAGTCCCAGTTCCTGTAGTCGCTCCTCATAGGGACTACCCTCCAGTCCATTCACCATCCTCGTTGCCCTTCTCTGCACCCTCTCAAGCAGCTCAACATCCCTCTTAAACTGGGGAGCCCAGAACTGCACACAGTACTCCAGATGAGGTCTGACCAGCGCCGTGTACAGGGGAAGGACAACCTCCCTGGACCTACTGACCACACTGTTCCTAATGCAGGCCAGGATGCCATTGGCCTTCTTAGCCACCTGGGCACACTGCTGGCTCATATTGAGTTTCCTATCAATCAGTACACCACAAGGAAATCGTTTTGATTTCTTATCAAAAGCACCTGGGACACATGGTGTTTAATTATAATTTGAATGATATGCAAATCCTGTTAAAGGTACCAAAATCAAAATCTACTGCCTGTTTCCCCTTTTGTAACATCACTATTGTTGAGCTTATTGTCTAAAGCCAGTACACTCTAGGTTTCATATTTCCCATTGAAGTTGTGTGGATGCAGTAGTTCCTTTTACTTGCGTTGCCACTGCCTTACACAGAAAGATGCACTTACAGTGCTGAGTCCATAGTACTAAGCTTGAGGTTATAATCTTTTGTCAGCCTGTTCTAGGTTTTTCTGATGAGGAGGTGGGACAGAACGTTCTATGAGCACCAAATTTTTGTGGTTGTAAATCCAGGCTGTGGAAGAAGTGTCTTTTACACCACTGATAGAAATGCAGTAAGCAATAATAATTTTTGCAGAAAGAAGTTGGTCATTGAAAACTGAATTCCTTCTTCACTCATTTTCTCCCAGTAGGGAACTGCACTTTAAGTCCATATGTGATCTATATGTTCCTCCAAGGCCTGTTCAGCAGCTCAGTCAAGACTGGGATAACTCACTTCTTCATGTGTGACTTGAGCAATGTGCATCCATAAGACAACCTAAAAACATGAAACCTGAAAACATTTTAAAGCAGCACGGGAAACCAGAGACACTGGAGCCAGAAAGTGAGGTGGAGATTTCCCCTGTCCACTTGCCACAGACATTTTCTATCTGGGAGGAATTTATGCCTTGCCCTCATGTCAAGGTGAAAAGCATGTGAAGAATTCTGTCAGATCAGAAAAAAAAATCCATCATTCACAGATTATTGAGAGTTGGAAGGGACCCACAAGGATCATCGAGTCCAACTCTTAAACTACACCACTGCCTACCCGGCGGGAATCGAACCCTGGTCTCCCACATAGCAGGCGGGGTCACTCAACACTGTACTAAAGTGGATATTTTAATTTTAAAAGGATGCGTCAAGAAGAATTGTGTACAACAAGGAATTAATTTTTAGTATTGTCCTAGTTTAGGTTTCTTTTCCTCTGACAGTGAACTATGACAATTTCTTTTCCTCTGACAGTGACTATTAAGCTTCTGCCTGAGCCTACGTCGCTACTATGAGGATCAAGGTCATGAGCAGAAGGAGATAGAGATGCCTCTGTGAACAACATATTTGAGAAAGGAAAAAAAAGTTAGTAACAAGATGTAGATCACCAGAGCAGCTGGCTCCTCATAGGGCTTATCTTCCAGCCCCTTTAGCATCCTGGTTGCCTTTCTCTGAACTCGTTCCAGCATCTCAACATCTTTCTTGAACTGAGGAGTCCAGAACTGGATACAATACTCGAGGTGTGGTCTAACCTGCACCGAGTACAGGGGAAGGATAACCTCCCTTGACCTACTGACCACACCATTTTTGATGCAGGCCAGGATGCCATTGGTTTTCTTGGACACCTGGGCAGACTGCTGGCTCATGTTGAGTTTGCTGTCAACTAATACCCCCAAGTCCCTTTCCACCTGCTCACTCTCTAAGTATTTCATCCCCAGCCTATAGTTCTGCTTGGGGTTATTATAACCAAAATTTAGACTTGTTAAATTTCATTTTATTGGGGTCTGCCCATCTCTCCAGTCTGGCCAGGTCTCTGCATGGCCTTCTTACCCTCAAACAGATCAACACGTGCTCCGAGCTTGGTGTCTATGTGGAGAAGCTAAAAGCTATGAAGGCACAACTAGGCCGGCCAGAGAAGGGGTAGGAAGGATCCCAGGCATCTCGCAGCTGCTCGTAGAATGGACCATGGTGCAAACCTATGGAATAGAGAGAGAGGAACCAGTGATGCAATGAGGCCACAACTGAAGAGGGAGAATCATGCTGCAACAGCTGCAGATGTTTTAAGAGCCCAGAAACACGGAGCCAGAGCTGAGAGCTCAGCAGAGATCCTTTGGACAGATGTTTTGTGACAGAATTGCATTGTGGTAGGATCTGAACGATGTACTTTGGGATGGGCTCATAATGATGCAGTGAAAGTAGTGCTTAAAAACTGCATCCTATGCTATTACTCTCGGCCAACACAGAAAGGAAGAGCTGTCGTTCCTGGGTCAAGATCTCACTTGGGAAAGGGTCATGAAAGACTTTTCCTCTCATGAGAGAGAGAGAGAGGACTTTATGGAAGGGCAGAGAGATGGTTCCTACCCTAAATCTGGTCAGAAATGCTAACTTGCCTGGTTTTACCTGTACCCCTGTTCCACCTTTTCCCCCGGAGGAAAAAGGGAATATGAGATCTGTTGTAAGATAAGGAGGGGTAGGGGGGGAAAGGGTTGCCTTTAAAATGATGCTTCTCACATTAAGCTTTGATCTTGTTAGTTACTAAATAAAACCTTTATATTTCTCACTTGTAGCTTGTCTTGTTTTGCCTGTGATAAGTTTTTTTCTAGGTTTTTTTTTTTCCTCCAGGAGATGTTGTGGGTGAATGTCTGGCATCCAGCCAGGGTCAAACCACAACAAGTATAAAAGTCAACTGGTCAAGTGCGACTATTAATGGAAATTAATCTTTATTAAAATAACTATCCTGACACTTGTTGTGGAATGGGAGGTAAATTTTCCTTTTAAAAGTTCTTGGTTTGTGCTTTATTAAGTTTTTCAATTATGTAAAGAGAATTCAAATTGTTTGTTTTTCTAGTTTCTAATCTCCATTTCTCTCCAAGTCGAAGTTTAACCATTTCTATATTCTTCAAATATTCACATCCTACTGCTTGGAGTATATCTGGGCTACCAGAAAAAAAATTTAGTGTTGATAGTAAAGACTGAAACAGAAAGATGCGTATTTTTATGTTCTTAATTCAATCACAGAATCACAGAATATTCTGAATTGGAAGGGACCCACAAGGATCATCGAGTCCAACTCTTAACACTGTCTCCCTGGCGGGAATTGAACCCGGGTCTCCCACACTCCTGGTGGGGACACTTACCACTGTACTAAAGTGGATTTTTAAAACAAATCCTTATCACAGAATATTCTGAGTTGGAAGGGACCCACAAGGATCATCGAGTCCAACTCTTAACACTGTCTCCCTGGCGGGAATTGAACCTGGGTCTCCCACACACCAGGCGGGAACACTTACCACTGTACTAAATCAATCAAGTCACTTGTTCAATAATTTAGAAGAGGGATTTATGTAGGGAAAAGTAAATAGTATTTATCCTTCTGTGAGAGTCTTTTAAAACCATCACCCTTATAGAAAGTCACTGAGCTCCAGAAATCAATATTTATTTCCAACATATTTAAACTTCTTACATAACAAGAACATTAAGTTTATGGAGCTGTGTAAAAAATCTGGATTTAAGACTGTAACAAGTGTTTAATGTGATATTTGTGGAGTTTATATTATGCCAAGCGGAATATATCACAAGAGAGCAGTTGTGACGGCTGAACACTTTCTAGAAAAAGATACCCTTTTGTCTAGTTCTGCCACAGAAAATATTAGAGAATTAAGCCCATCACAAAACTTCAAAAATTTCTGCAGACTTTCTTTAAAATCTCAGATTTATTGCCTAATATTTGAAGTATAATGCTAGGAATTGTTTCCACTCACAGAATCACAGAATCACAGAATACTATGAGTTGGAAGGGACCCACAAGGATCATATAGTCCAACTCACCTTTAAAGTTACAGGGCTAAAAGGAAATAGAAGTAATTGATGACTACCTGTCTGCTTATGGGTTTAATTACTTGAAACACATATTTCCAAACTGTACCTTAAATTGGTCTTCTTAAATTATGTTCATATTTATCTCTAAATGAGGAGTATATTCAATGAAATTTATTTTTTTTTTAAGTTACCTTAAAACTAAGATTCCAAATTAACAGTTCTTATAGCTCTAGGGCAAAATATTCTTTAAGAGCTGAAGTTGGTGATGTAGTTTAGGTGCTGAAGTTGCATTTTCTGAATCACACTTAACTTTCCGATGAGTGTAAACTCTATATTTTTTTCCCTGTCATTGGTATTCTTTTATGCTGTTTCTGTTCAGAATTGTCCAATTGACCTTTCTCTTTTAATTCTCAATAGATTAGCATGAAGTGTATATTTTACAGACATAGCTTGGACACATAAGACAAGTATGTCATTAGAACTTGACTTTATCTTGTTCTGTATAGCCCCTTTGTTCCTATGTTTCCTGACTATATCAAAACTATATCACATTTCATAAAGGTGTTGATGTGTTTTTCTGCTTCTTGATCCTCATTATGTGTTCCCTAAGGCTTACAATTTCTTTCAATCATTACTGCCTAACCTCTGGCTTTTACCTTTCTTTCCTCTCTATAAAAAAGAAAAAAAAATCAAGAAAATGAGAAATAAAGAAGAAATAAGATATATACATAATTCATGTTATTGTAAAGAATAATTATATATTTATTGATAAACTCAATTTAATCTAAATTCCAATCAAGGACACAGATTATTTTCCCTATGCTTGTGATACTTTCAGATGTCTCTTGCTGCTGTGCTCTTCTGTATGTGCAGAAAGAGCACATAATATATATCTTCAGTGATATATATTTTAAAAACACACCTACCCATCATAAAGCATGTCTTTCTAAAGTTATTTTGTAATGAAATATTTTAATTAATAACCTTTATTACTCTTGAAACACAGGGAGTTTTTTTGCCCAGTGTGTGATGAGCTGTAAAGTTAGAATTTTTATTTGAATCATTTTTGAATTTGAAGAACTTCTATTCCTATTCATAGTTTAAGTAGATACATATTATTGAAGGTATATATTTCTATTAAGTTTAATATCTATAAACAACAGTAAAGAAGAGTGATATAAAAGATACAAGTAATTCAAGTACAGCTGGAGGACTGACCATTTCATATCTATCTACTACCTCATCAAATTTTAGATTAAATTAGTAAAAATTTTCCATTTAAAATGTAATTACTTGCTTGGTTTTATCACGTGCTCCCAGAGGGATTTAATAGAAAAATTTGGGAGGGAGAGGGGAAAAAGAATCCAAAAAGTTCTTTGTATGCAAGAGAACATACACAGATTCACAGATTATTGTGAGTTGGAAGGGACCCACAAGGATCATCGAGTCCAACTCTTAAACCACACCACTGCCTACCCAGCGGGAACCGAACCCTGGTCTCCCGCATGACATATAGACTGTTTTGTTGTCCTTTCCTGATACATAATTTGAAAAGTTCTATTACCCTATTAAGTTAACAATACACTGACTTTATTCCTAGACATAGACTTTAAATTAAGATAGTACTTTTCTAATAGATAGTTTTTTTCTTATTTTAATTTAGATCTTATTTCAGTTTAAGGCTGAGACCTTTCTAATAGCAATTAAAGAAACATAAAAGGAGAGATAATAAAAGGCAGGTCCCTCTCTCGGCAAAGTTATATTTTAGACGTGCATAAATACATAAATGAATCAAATAGCAGGCTAGATTTCTCAAAATGAAACATTACTGCAGAGAATTTTAGGATAGGGAAATTTAGTTAAATATTAAAAGGTCTTCTTTCTCTTTCTAAATATGATTTTCATGAGGATGCTCGTTAGTCTAGGATTTGTAAAAGATTTATTTTTTAATCTCTCCAAAAGAAAACAGTTTAGTAGAAGAGATGCTGTCTCAATTTAAAATCAAATTCTCTTTAATAAAAGTCATTGCTGAGTTGCACCAGATATTAATGTGGGGGTGACTTTGAATTACAAAGTGCATCCATAGACATTTTGTCTTTGAAAATAAGTCCACAATTTTTCTTGAGATAGCATGAGGTTTCTCTGTCCCTCTAAAATCTCTGGGTTCTGAAGAGAAATTTTCCCTATGGGCTAAAAGTTTATGTGTGGATTTTCTACTAATCGTTATGAATTTCTTAAGTTTATAATAATTTTTCCCAATACCTTCCTCTAGTTGTGATTTCTTATACATCTTATTTCAAGAAATAGTACAAAATTAGGAAATCAATGATACTTACAGTGATAAATTCTGTCCGAGAAAATTAATAATATAATTTTCAATTTTTATTCTGGATAAGAGATACAAAAAGATTATATAATCAAGAACTATCAGTTTTTATACTCTCATTTACATTGATATTAATTTAATTAACACCACAATTAAGGATAGCATTACTATCATGGAAGTAGAGAATGTTATGGCACAAGGATAACTAGAAATTTAAGCATCGAAGAAAGGCAACACTAAGGCAAATGACAATAAAACTCAAGGTGTGATTACAAACTGGTAAAATTATTTCACAGGTTCACAGGTTATTCTGAGTTGGAAGGGACCCACAGGATCATCTAGTCCAACTCCCAAGCGAACTNCACGTTCTACTAAGAAATCAGTAACTATGGAGATGAGCATAGGCAGCTTAACTACCTTGGAATAACTATTTAATAATTATAATTATGAGACACAACAGGACTTGGTAGGGCTGAAGCAACCATATACAACAGAGATGCTAGCTACTTTTCAAAGTGCTTTTAGCTTAATACAGGTTCTGAAAAAGACAAAGCTTCCAATATTGTGGGCTTTGAGAACTAAATGTATGTTATTTCATATGATTTTTAAAATTCCTATTAGGAACAAAGGCGTAATTAGGCCAAAGAAGCTGGTGAACTGTCTATAGAGTGTCATATGACGAGTGGCTGAGGAAGCTGGGGTTGTTTAGCCTGGAGAAGAGGAGGATCAGGGGTGACCTTATTGCACTCTACAACTACCTGACAAGAGGTTGTAGCTAGGTGGCCTCTTTTCCCAGGTAACAAACAATAGAATGAGAGAAAATGGACTCAAGCTGTGTCAGAGGAGGTTCAGGTTGGACAGCACAAAAAATTTCTTCACTGAAAGAGTGTTTAGGCATTGGAAAAGGCTGCTCAGAGAAGTAATGGAGTCACCAACCCCACAAGTCTTCAAGAAAGAACTGGACATGGCACTTCCTGATGTGGTTTAGTTGATATGATGGTATTTGGTCAAAGTTTGGACTCAGTCTTGGAAGTGTCTTGGAGCCATAATGATTCTGTGATTCTGGGAATAGAAATAAACTGCCAACTAATTCCCTAACTATTTGGACCTAATTAATCTGGATTGCTATGTAAAAGGTGTTATGAGAAGTCTCTGAAGAGCCACATATAGTAGAGATGTGAGGCTATGATAATGTCACTGCACAGGAGTAGTTGTTAGATGGTTGAGGCTTCTCAGAAGCCTTCTCTCCAGCACACAGCCTCCTCAAAGGACACTACTGAGTGAAAAATTAGAGTATTAGAGTCAGCAGNAGCCTGGAGAAGAGGAGGATCAGGGGTGACCTTATTGCACTCTACAACTACCTGACAAGAGGTTGTAGCTAGGTGGCCTCTTTTCCCAGGTAACAAACAATAGAATGAGAGAAAATGGACTCAAGCTGTGTCAGAGGAGGTTCAGGTTGGACAGCACAAAAAATTTCTTCACTGAAAGAGTGTTTAGGCATTGGAAAAGGCTGCTCAGAGAAGTAATGGAGTCACCAACCCCACAAGTCTTCAAGAAAGAACTGGACATGGCACTTCCTGATGTGGTTTAGTTGATATGATGGTATTTGGTCAAAGTTTGGACTCAGTCTTGGAAGTGTCTTGGAGCCATAATGATTCTGTGATTCTGGGAATAGAAATAAACTGCCAACTAATTCCCTAACTATTTGGACCTAATTAATCTGGATTGCTATGTAAAAGGTGTTATGAGAAGTCTCTGAAGAGCCACATATAGTAGAGATGTGAGGCTATGATAATGTCACTGCACAGGAGTAGTTGTTAGATGGTTGAGGCTTCTCAGAAGCCTTCTCTCCAGCACACAGCCTCCTCAAAGGACACTACTGAGTGAAAAATTAGAGTATTAGAGTCAGCAGCCAGACGTGGATAAGAGACCCTCAAAGCCAAAATGGCAGTAATTCAGCCAGTGGTCAAGGGCTTTGAGAGCCTTTAGTAAAAGGGATGTAATAAGCATTTTCATTAGTATCTAACCCAAGGTGGTGTGCAGAAATAATTAATACAAGTTGTTATATATTTTTGCTATATATGATTTGATATTGTTGAAGCATTTTCTCTTACCTTTCCCATTCTTCCGTGCAGAAAAAGGAACAGGTGCAAGAGCCAGTTGAAGAGACAGTTACCTTACTGAACTTGGGAACTGGTGATTTATGGAACAAACCCCAAGACTCCAAAGAGTTTTGGAGCAGGTATGTTTATTAGCAATGTTGTGATGTCGGGGGAAAATTTTCCTTGCTCGCTTAACAACTGATATTACAGGGACCCATTACAGTTATACCCCATCGTTCACAAGCCACTTGCCTTGCGAAACTCTAAACTCTCAAAGAAGTGCATTTCGTTAATATGCATGCAATCCACACCCATTGCTCCACCCCCTGGCACTCCAGAGTGCTGAGAACAATTTTACGCTCCTTTCCGTGGTCTGTCTTGGCAGAGGCGAGCAAAGGGAACCGTTTCTGAGTGGCTGCTGTGACCGTCTGTGCTCGCAGCCCAAACCCCGTGCCGCTGCTCCACCCCCCAGGCCCCCGGCCCAACCCCGGTGCTCGCACCAGCCCCAGGGGCCACATGCCGGCCTGTGCCCGCTCCCTCTGCCTCTGCGGCGGGGACGGGGTGTCCCTGAGTTCTGGTCGACATTCTTGGGGCCTGGAAAAACCTTAACTTTGCAGCATTGCTACACCCTGTGCCGCTTATGGCGGGGGGGGTCAGTATTGGAGTTTCTTTCCCTTTTTACATCCACCAGTCCCAGTAGAGGCAGTGCTGCCTGGGCTTTGACTGAGCTTTGAGTAACAAGGAATGGCATGTCTTGCAGCAGTGCTGCGCTGGGTCTCAGCGGAGCACACAGGACAGGAGCGGGTCAGGGACCAGGGCACGATGCCGCAGGGCTCCAAACACCATTGTGAGCTACAAAAATGCCCTCCCCACCCCAACCCTGGTGTGGCATCCATGGGGGCCACCCAGTCTGACGCAGGGGCCGCCTGGTCTGAGCTCAATCACCGGGGTCGGGGAGGGATGGGGGGGAAGTGATGCAGGGTTTGGGCTGTGGAAGTACAGTCTCTGCAGCCTGGAGAAGCCCACAGGGTGGGGGAGATGGGAGGTTCGGGTCAGTATCGAAATTTCTTTCTCTTTAACATCCACCCATCCCGGGAACACTGCCCATATGGTCCCAGAGGGCGGGGGAAGAGAAGCCCCCTTCCAGCACACAGCGCTTGCCCCCCTTTCTTGCCTCACATTCGTGGAGCAGTTTCCCGGGTCAGGGGAAACTGTGTCAGGGGCATGGTGGCACCATTGCGAGCCCCCTCCCCCCAAGGTGGGATGAGTCTCACCCCACAGGCACCGTCGCACTGCCCCTCGGCAGAGCAGAGTCACAGCGCATGTGTCACGACGGGGACCTCGCATACAGCTGAATCAAAACTGCGAGAAATTTGTTTCACAAATGGGCGGTGTCGCAATGCAGAGGTTGCAATGTACCAGGCATTCACTGTATACGCTACATAATTATACATATTCATTAAGGAATATATGCATAAACATTAAGTCTCCGAGGATAGGANAATATGCATAAACATTAAGTCTCCGAGGATAGGAATGGTTTACATAGATTAGTGTCCAGTGTCTCTTTAGCATAAGTTTTCTCCCAGTCTCTGCCCTGGTTCTGCCTCTTTAGTGTTCATTTGAGGGTCTTTTGGGGATCTTCAGGGGTCTTTTAGGCTGAAGTAAAGAGTCTTCCTCAGGTGAACTTTTGAACTCTTCTAGGTTTTTCGGTGTTTGACATCCTTCCTGAATGTTAGTTGCCTCTACCATCCACATCTGGCAGA
>WEKX01012783.1:0-14053 GCA_013390025.1 Pitta sordida
TGATTCTGTGATTCTGTGACCCTAGTTTTGGCAGAACCACAAGTTGAACCCTGTATCATATAAACAGATTGGACAAAATAAAAGAGCTGCTTCATAGTCAATTGGCATTAGCTAATGGTCATTCACAGTAGGGTAACATGGTTGCTTAATGCTTTAAAATTTGAAGTGGGCTGGGTAACCATGCAGTTTTAAAAGCTATTTTTAAACTATAAACTGATCTCATTTAGCTTGGACAACTGCCCTTCCCATAAAGGAGAATGTTAGTTTTAATTTTTTCAAGTATATTTTAAAAAATTCTAGGTTAGTGAAGGTCATCCAAAAAGCCTTAAAGTCTCTTCTGGCATCTTCTGAGTTTAGCAGGAGTCTTTACACTTTTGTCAAACATCATTAGGTGTTCAAAAAGAACAAGCAACCTGCCTTCATCTGCACAAAATATATTGTTTAGCTGCATGTACAAAAGATTGCCCCACATACACAGTTGTCCAATGTCGAATTAATCTGTCAGATT
Source organism: Pitta sordida (assembly GCA_013390025.1). NCBI lineage: Eukaryota > Metazoa > Chordata > Aves > Passeriformes > Pittidae > Pitta > Pitta sordida. The sequence continues at coordinate 509 of WEKX01012783.1, forward strand.
AGGACAGTATCCCAGAAAATGATCTTATTGCCTCTGGGAGTAGAGCAAGAGGAATTCATTTGGAAAGGAATTTATTCAGGTTTGGAAAAGAGTCACAAAAGAAATATAACCTATTGAAGCAGGCTAGGAGTGGTACCAGCACTACAGTTGTCCTTGGTATTATTAATACACATAAAAATGAATTATGCCTTGAGAAAAATACCTGTCTGTGTAACATATGTCCTAACTCCTTCCTCACATGACACAGAAATACCATACAATGGTTTTAAACTAAAAGAGGGTAGGTTCAGACTAGATAAGGAAGACATTTTTTATTATGAAGGTGGTAAAACACTTGAACAGGTTGCCTGGAGCAGTGGTAGATCCCCATCCCTGGAAACATTCAAGGTCATGTTGTGCAGGCCTCTGAGCAACCTAATATAGTTGAAGATGTTCCTGATCATTGTGGGGATGTTAGAGCAGATGGTGCAGTCTCTTCCAACCCAACCCATTCTGTGATTCAGTGACTCTATGACTTGTGTCACAACACCCAGTACTGTGGGTTCATGCCTAGTTTGTCGAAATAGCTGTTTTATTTCTGCTACTCACAAATTTGGCCTGCAGGTTTTCCTCCATATGCACAAAGGTTCAATGTTTGCATTTAAGGCAGAGCAAGAGGACTTTTTCTTCCTTGTGTCCACTTGCACTGGAAATTAAAAGAAAAAGTCAGAGGAAAAACATACGGTTTCAGAAAAAAAAAAAAGGCAGCGTGTTTTCGCAAAATTCAAATCTGAGGCAAAAATGTGAATGAACTGTTACTATTCATAATTCAGGGAGCCTGGTCATCTTGGTTTGGATCACCAGTACGCAATACACAATACAAAAGGATTTACTTTTTTTGAAATGAAAAATTTTGCCCCTGAGAAAGCCCCAAGTTATCTTGAAAAAAGATAGCATAATTCTAAAATTATGATATCCATCAATCCTAAAGGATCTGATCTCTATAAAAGTTACTGGAACAATTCCCATGGATTTCCACTGAATTCAATTCAGGTCTTAAGAAACTTCAGTGAGCTTAACTTTGAAACTTTTAAAAACTTTTGATAGAAAGCTGTCATGGTGTTGAGAAAACAGTAAATAAAGTTGCTGAAGTAAAAATGCCTTGAATTACAATCATATTCTTGGTTTCCCAGAATTTTAGACCAGGGATCTGGCTAGAATATGCCATGGTTCCCTCTCAGCTAGTGTGCCTGTGTTTCTCTCTCTGTAGTAAAAGATAACGTGGGAGCCTGATGAATGCGTATGTCTCACTCTGATATAAAGCTGGGTTGCACATCCAGGAGTTTGGGAGTATTCTAGGTGCTTAAATTTAGGTATAGTTGCCATGTTCTTTAGTAACAATAAATTTGCGTATTAACTGAGTGGGTTTGGTGTGGTTGTAGGCTTTTGCATTCTTTGGACTTCGCCGTTTATCTAGTACCTGTGCTATCAGATATACTTTTAAGACATTCTCTAGGTCCTCCTCCATTTTATTAATGTATTTCTACTGCTCATGCCAGTGGTTGTATTCTATTCTGAGAGGTGTTACTTTGTCAATATACACTGCCCCTTAAAATCACTCTTATTTATTGCCTACAGCACACACGTAATACCCATCTCTAGCAATTTGCAGATGATCTCTTGGAAATGCTGCCAAAATTCCAGGAAGGCTTCATGATAGTCCACTTTACTTGCTGGATATAGTGTTTAATGGTAAACTCATTTCATAAATGCTTGCCATGTTTTTTCAGCTGTGCACCTGCTTTGGAAAGAAATTTGTAGTGGAGCCTGGTGCTGCCTTCACAAGACAGAGCACGCTAGCCCCAGGCACAGTATCTCACTAGGCAACCAGCGAGGCAGCAGCCGAAATTCCAGTTACTGTGTTCTGTAGATGCCAGATCTTAAGCTTCAGCTTTCTAGCGCTAAGCTGCAACGTGCCACGGATCTCATGCCAGAAGTAAGGTTGCCTGTTCATAGTATAGACACGTCTTTCATGTTTGAAATTATGTCTAAGGGAGAACCGGAGATAAGACAGATATTGGCAAAAGGAGAGGAAAAAGGAGTTTCTACATTTATTAGTCATGTTATTGAAGAAAGAAGGAAGATTTTATCGTGTCTGTCTTGCTGAAAGCAAGGCTCTGAGTTCACAAGATCTTCTGGTAAGAGTGTGTAATGAGTCTTCTTTCCTACAGGTTGATGCTAGAAGGTTCACATTGCTTCCCTTACAACAAAGTGGAAGAAAGTCCTGTCAGCCAGGTGTGTGCTGCATGTGTGCCTCTGTGTACACGGCCAATAGGTGAGAATTAAGCTGGCATTTTTTCTAACCTTAATAAAGTGAGGAGGAGGGGGCTGGGAGGGGGGAACACAGCGCTAATCCACACAAGGATGGGAAGAAAGCTGTGGAATGCACACTCTGCTGGCCCAACCGGATGAAAGGGCTGAAGTTCTCCCAGCTACCCACTGCTTGGTAAATATGTACCTGCTGATTAAAGTACTTACCACAAATGAAATAAAGACTAATGGTGTGAGGAGAACTTCAGCAGTCCTACTTTTGGAAAAAATAACTTACTAGCCAAGCATTTTGCAGTTTTACTGGGAAGAGGAGCATGGTCCCTTTAAAAGCCTTGGCCTCTTTTTCTGAGTGCTGTTGCTGAGCTGTGCCCCACCCCTGCATAAGCAACACCTGCATACCTGCAGGGTACTGTCTTCTTGATAGCTTGTATACCTTAATATGTAATGCGTGTTGGTGGAGCGAGTGGTCTAGATTTGTGATGTTTCGCTATCCAGTTTATTAATGTAAGGGCATTGATGCAGCATTCGCCAGGTGCTCAGTGGTGTAATAACATACCGCACTTCTCTTTTTGCAGTATGAGTTCTTGGTAGCCTCTGAGCTGATGAGTTTTAAAAGGAAAAAACACACCCCTCCCATCCAAGATGAATGGCAATTCCTAGCAAGCAGAATACAAAACAATCCCAGATAGGTTGATGATGTGGGATCTGTAAACCACAGTTTTTCCCAGCAAACTGATAGTGTTTCAGAGCAGTTTCTCAGTGTTGACTGACTGCTTATAACATATGTTAGGCTGAATTGGGGTATGTGCAATTGCTCTGGCTACAGAAATGTATAACATGTCCAGGAATCATCAAAATACAGATCCTACATGGTCTGAGAAAGCCTGATGGATTTTAAGGAGGAATGAAGCATTTGGGAGTGATAGGCTATTCAAGGCATCCCGAAATCTTTCTGCAGCAAGCTGTATATGTGTCCGTCGCTCTGAGAGGAAATAGTTAACTTCAGGAAAAAAAACAGGTTTTTTTACTGTTCTTTGCCTCTTGACATGGATGCTGTTGGAGTTTTACAAGGGCCCAGACTGCTGCTCTCAGGAGCACTGGTTTTACTAATAGGCTTAAGGCTGCTTTCGGTTTCTCACCCGTCCCAGTGTGAGGGCCATGCAGGAGCATTACTGGTGCACTCCGATGGTTATGTGCTCCTGGTTAAGATCCACCAGAGCAGGACAGGCGTCCCCCAACAGGTAATTGGGGTCCTCTATCACAGGAGTGTATTGATAGATTAAGGTCACATTTACCTTGTTCAGTGAAGGAATAGGGAACTCAAAGCCATCACATTTTCAGTTTCTTATACATTTAAAATGTAAATGGAGTAACTAAGGAGAGCTTCATTGTGTAGGAAGGGGGGAGAAAAAAGACAAATTTTTAGGGGTGAGACCAGGGAGGTAAATATATGGAGAAGAAAAATAGTTATGGAGTTTGATCACAACGTAAGCTGCGGAAAGAGATGGAGGAGAAACAAATGTGGGGCTTACTCAGTTATGGCAGCAGGAGTCAGGGAGAGGGTTGGCAGGGAAAAGATTAAGCCATGTGTATGCCCACCTGAAAGAGCTGCACAAATATCAGCTGGGGAGGAGCTGCTCTTCCTATGTCTTACAGGATCAAAGAGCAAGTACAGTGTTTCAGTGTATGTTTGTACAGTGTATAACACAAGCAGTTTAATTCCTGATTATTATTAAAAGATAATGTATACACAATCACAATCAAAAATTACCACATAAAGGCCCCAGTAGAAAAGACAAGCCAAGGGGTTGGCAAATCACTGGCTGACCTAGTCTGTCACTCCTCATTTTGTTCCCAGCTATTCATTGTAGGGCTAATTAGTGACAAATTGTAGAACTGAGGTCTAGAACTGGAGACTTAGAACTTTTTGCATCTTCGCCATCTAATTTTAAAACCAACTCGAGTGTTTTGGTATGTTTCCTTTTTGTAGGCAATGGCACTGTATTAAATGCCCCTTGCCCTTTATTTTGGCATTTGCACATGGTCACTGCCATTAGCAGAGCTTCTTTCAACAAACCTCAGTGGCTGGAGATTTCCCAGTGTAGACAACATGCTGCCATTCTTTTTTCTGGAGCAAAGACCTTCCCTTGAGCAGGTGGGAGCAGTACCCAGGCTGCCCCACATTTCGCATCAAAAGGACCTTACTTGGCTGTAGATTGAAAACTGAGCTGCACTAGGAAAAACTTCCAGGATGACAGCTCTAGAAAATCAAATCAGCTTTAAAGAGAAACACCACATTTAGCTGTCTCCATACTGATAACGAGCATTTGCAATCACTAGATCCTGACAACTGCACCATGCAGGGATAATTCTCTGTTACAAATGGCACTGTAGTAAGGAGGAGACCAGTGATCTGTCTCTAATATGATTATACACCACAAATCAACGATAAGGCAGGCATTGCTCCTCTGATTCACTTTCATCAAAGATGAATGACCATAAGGCAGAGGAAAAGAAAAATCAAAACAAAGCACATAATACAAGAGTGCTTTTCAACCTTAAAAATATCTAGAAATTAATCTTCTGCAGACTGATAAACTGACACATCTTGAGCAATACGCCCATAGAGAAAATACAAGTTTTATAAATTCATTTTGGCTTTAGCATTCCCTCTGCAGCATCCTGCACCACACAGCATGCAGGAGGTGTTCTTCTGAGAGGGTGATTGGAGAGCAGAGTGAGTCCTGATCACTTGAAATTACCAGAACACTCATGACCACATTTCCGTTGAGCCAGTCATGTCCTTTCAGTGCCCTGAAATCGGTTTGATTAGTTACATTCTGACTGCTTAATTTCCCAAGCAGCATAGTTGTCATTGCCTTTGATTATTTGGAGGTGAAAATTTGCATGTTTTTTAAACATAATTATTACCCATAAGATTCTACTATCATACTTTTTTTCAGGCAAAGACAAAGGTATAGAATTTGAACCAAGGAGCTTAAAATTATCATGAAGATGAAACCACATTAGAACAGTGTCTGGAGAAAATAGTTGAGCTAAAGATTGTTAGGTGGGAGTGTGAATGGATGGGAAATGTGAATGTAAAGGAAAAGGCATGTATCTGTAAAGCGACAGATTATATAATTTGCTTTATTTTGCATGTGTTTTGCTAGAAAGTTCTCACGATGTTTGGAGTCTTAAAGGAATTTAAATTTCTTGCTTTTGGTGCCTTAGTATTGAAAAGCTTTAAAATGGGATTTTGCAGAGAGAAGGCTAGCAGGTTGTACTGAGATCATAGAAACCAAACAAGCTCCTTCTCTCCATTTATGTTGCCTCTGAAAATGTCATGTCCACAAGCAGAGACAAGGATGATTTATTTAATTAATCACAAAGCATGACTGTAATTGTATTTCTCGTCTGAAAAATGAGAAATGTGGTTCAAGCAGTAGAGTGCCCCTTCTGCATAACAGACCAAGGACCTGTTTGGGTACCTCAGATGTCTGGGAATCTAAAGCCTGAAATCAGGACCATGCCTTAGGAGTTCTGTCAGATGAATCCTAAATTCAAATCCTAAACTGTTTCTTACAGTATCTGTGATTTCCCTAGAGTGTATCTCATCTGAACACTGACCAACCTTGACCTATTTTATTCAAGATTTGATTAGATCACAGTGCAAGCCTGTCTAACTGCAGGCCATAAATTGTAACCCTCCATCTGGTCTCTCTCTGGCAAGTGTATATGGTCTATCAGGGCTCTCTTCTCAGTGCCGAAGGCCTTAGGCACATGAGCACGGTGGGTAGCTGTAGGGCTCCCCAAGATGTAGGGGATGTTCCTTTCCCTTCTCTCTGATGCCTCCAACAACAGCAAAATCTCTGGATGTGCATAGTGTGCTTTGGTCCGGACTGAGATCGCCACTTATAATTCAGGTTGCTCAATACTTCCCATATTGAGACTATATTGATTTTATGTGTTTAGAACATCATCAAATGTTAGTTGTCCTTGGTGTGTGCTTCAGGCAGAGTATATGTACAAAATGTCAGTTTAAGTATTTCTGAAACCAGGATAAAAAAATAATTAATTTATTTGCCAGGGCTGAAAGTACTAGAGAATTTTTTGGGCAGGAAGCTGTAGTGCTCTTGTCCACTAAGGAAGATAGATAAATTTGGCACTGATAGAAAAGATTAATTTTCTGTCAAGTGAGGAGCTATAAATTGTAAGTCAGTCTCAGCTTCGTAACTAAATATTGCAAAATCTGTCTTCATAATGGCTAGTTGCAGCATGAACCTGTGCAGAAAACAAGATAACTCTCCATTATTTGACCAGTATTTGTTCTGTTCAGTGAATAAGACAGAGGTCTTTAGGAAGGAACACATATGAGCCCACAGTTAAAGAAAGGTAGGAAATTAAACAGATTAAATAAGATTATACTAGCAACACTAATTTTGATTGGTTGAAACTTTTAAGAGTTTATCCTAATTTTTTTTCAATTTTTACTTATACGTAGAGGGAATTTATAGATGTGATTTGAGTGACAGTGTATGAAGTGCAGAGATAGTTTCCTTAAAAGCTGGTCAAAGCTGTTTGTCAAAAACTTTGACTATTTTTGGTCAAGCAGGAAAATAATGGCATTTAAAGTTGGTCTAAATGCTTTTGTCATGTGGGCAACCTGTTTGCAACACTTCATGTGACTGCCAGGTTGTCTGAAACCTACAAGGTAATTTCCTCCTGAAAGTGCAAACGGAAACTAATATAACACACGTACATTTATTGTCAGGGCTGTTTGTTACCGAGAACTCACTAAGAACCCATTGCTTTGTGATGACTAATCGAATACTGATTTACTTACTCTCCAAAGTTCAATTTCATCCACACCTTAAGCAAAGAGCAAAGGAAAACTCTGGAGAACGCAGGTAAGAAAAAAAAAGGCAGTGCAGGCATACCCAGTGAATTTCTCTGTCCTGTCACACGTTCTCCTTGTCTTCTGTTACTCACTAGTGAGTCCTGCTCCTATGGTTAGTGCAGTTCTCCTAAAACCATGTCTGCAGCTATGGTCAAAATGAAAGTATTTTTCCTTGGTTAAAAAGAAGCTTGCTTAGTCTATCAAAGTTTCATAACAACCTTTAACTGGCTGAAGCCAACAAAAAGATAAGTGTTGCCCTTTCTCCTACCTCAGCCCTGCCCCTGCACAAGATCAGGACAAGGATTTGGACAACCACACAATGAGCCAGATCAAGAAACCGATCCAAATTAAAAATGAGCTTGGCCCCTGAAACATTTGCTTTCCTCGGCCATCTGAGTTCCCTAGGTCTGTTCAGCTCGCAGCTGCACCAACAACTGTGCCAGCACAAAGGGGGTGGGTGACACAGGGTTAGGGATGAGCAGCCGTTGCAGAGGAGCTGGGGTGGGACTGTTCTACTCCCGGCTTACTCAGCCAAGAATGATACTGAATTCAGGCAACGTGACTTAGACTTGCACCAATTTAGAAAAATTTAAAAGACGTTTCTAAATTACTCCAGATAAACACCATTTATATGGGGGTTAAAATAAGACATAGAGCCTTTTTGTTTTATGTTTTTAATCGTTAGATAAAATAAGCTATTTTGTTACAAAATAGCAACAAAACAAGGAAGTAAAGGGATGGATTTAAATGCATTCTGTTTTGTAAGTCTCCCAATGGTGTAATGTAGTCATCTTCTCTTTGGGTATAAAGAAGGAGATGGAACCTTGTATCCAGACAATTACCATGGTTTGCCCAGCTGTCACCCATTGCCACGATCCAGTCCTACTCAAAGGCCCATGGATGGTAGAGCAACTGTGTGACCTTGGCAGTCCTGAGTCCCACACGGTGATCTGTGACACAGAGCCACACACAGCCCAGGCATTAGTGCGCTGCTTCTACAGCAAGTGCAACTGAGTGACCAAGTAATAAGACCTCAGGATTACCAAACCACCTTTGATTTCTTTTCTCACAGAGTTATTAGCTTTAATTTTGTCTCTGCCACCTGTCTGAATAAATTTTAATGTATCATTCTCTGGTGGTTTTCGCAACAAGATGTAACTGGGACAAGGACTAAGAACTTGAAAACAGTAATTAAAATGGGAGATAAGATTAATCTTAGCGGTGTCTTCCAAGAAACCAGTAATAGAGCTTGGTTATTCCAGTTATGTAAATCTTTTTAAGCTGAATGACTGAGGAGAAATTTAATTTTAAAAGAACCAATAATGTTTGATTAGACAGTGTCCATTATCTCTTGCTAAGGTGGTAGCCAGGAGAAAGTGAAACTATCTTTCAAAGCTTCTACATGGATGCAGGAAGGATCCAAAGGGAGGATTTAATTCTCTAGAAAGTGCAATACTGGTGCAGCATGGTGGGCAGGAATACTGTACTTCGTGGCAGCAGGTAATTAGCCATCAGAACATAGTGCAACGAGAAATGTAATGTTGCTGGAGCAAAGTCCTTACAGCTGAACCTACTGAGAAAGCAACCAATAAAGGAGGTAAGGTAACAATAGTACTTTATTTCAGCCCAAACCTTTTGGATTCATAACTTTTAATAAATGTTGTTGGCAGCTTTAGCTGGATACATTAATCTTTAGAAAGTAATGAACGTTGGTCTGATTCTCGTCATCTCAAGGGTGGAAAGGATGAATGACTACTCAATCTGATCAAAGACCTTTCTGGTATCTGCAGATAGATTTACAGCAGAAGCCTTATTAAATATAACAGAGGAATATACAGATGATAACCTTGTAAAATTATCTGTTCCACGTTTATTTTATATGAATCCCACTTAATCAGTGTGGGCCAGTTTAGGAAGAACTTCTAAAAGTGAAATGGATTCTTTGTTCTTTTGCATATAACAGTGAGTCAGAAAACTAAGGCAGGTCCCAAGGAGATATTTGACCCTCCAGATACAAACTTATGAAGGGTTCACTCTAGAAAATAGCCAAACGCACCAAAGCAGGAGTATAGAGAGCCCTCGTGTCACAATTTCTGTCATCAAGGCTCTTCACGACTTAGTTCCTTTTTGTTTGTGCATCACCTACACAGTGCCAGCTCAAAGCTCCTCATCCATGAAGGAAAAATGAATCTTGGCACTCAAGGACACAAACAGATCAATTTCTCACATAAAACATCTTATTTTGGTTTCTGCTCACAGATGCAGAAATCATGTTTGCAAGGATAGCACCACAACCCGAAGCACCAGCCTCCTTGGAGAGCTGAAGGCACCGCCACCCTGGTGGTGGGACTCTGTGCTCAGTCCCACTCAGCCAGCCCTACCTGGGCAGGTGCTTGGGGCTGCTGCATGTCTGCTGCTGGGGAGCAGGGGAGTGGAAAGGGACAGGAGGGCCATCTGCCCCTCTTAATGGGGACATAATTTTGCTGATTAGCTCTGCTGCTGCTGTCGTTTTGCTGCCCCATTCTGTGTGTTTCTGGAGGCCACAGAACCAGCTCAACCCTAGTGCCTTTCACAGTGCAAATCAGCTGTGAACTCTGCTACTGTGGCTAGACAGGCCCTTGTATCCAAACGGGTTTGGAAAACCACATGCAATGCTGCACAGTTACAATGACCTCCTAAAAATGCTCCTTACCTTCTCCCACATGCTGCTTTCTGCCTGAGGCATCTTTCCCAAACAGATTTGGGTAGTTGCTAAACAGTCTGCATATCCTATTTTAATAATGCTGAGGTGAGAGACTTGTTTAGTACCTGAAGTATTCAAAGACAAAGCAAACAAAACGTGTAGGATAGAGGTTGATAAGTTTTACCAGCCAGCTCAGGAAAGAAGGAAATAATGAAATCCAGTATTATTAGAAAGCCAGTACTCTTCTTAACAGAACTTCCTCTTCTCTCTGATGATACTGTTGGTACTTTCCCATGCCAGGGCAACAGTGTAACAGCTAAAAAGAAACCTACTCCAGTGATTTTAATGCAAATAATAAATTGTGTGTTTGATATAATTTAATTATCCATGAAGCTCTAATTTCTGGCAGAAACCTCGTATACATGAAGGTGAAGCAAAGCTACCGACTTTGGAGCTAAACTTTCCCCACAATGGACTCTCCATCCCTGAAACCTCCTGAGTAAGTCAGATGAAGTCTGTGTGAGGTTAACAAGAAGTACCAAATCATAATCTATATACAAACTTGGATTTTAGAGGAAGATTGACAGTTAATAGTAGTAGTAGCAGCAGCATTTGTATTACTATTTCTTAAATACTAGTTACATAATATAATATTATAAAATACGCAGTGTAATGGATGTCTTTTAGCACTCTGCCTTCTGATAATCTATTTCTGAGACACAGATTTTAAAGGTGATTGAGCAGGTTCTTGGTGAGATGATAGAAAGTGTCTATGAGATGGAAGTTGCCTTTGAGAATTTTATTAGAAGTGCAACTGCCTCAACTCCATTTAAATTCAGGTTCACAGAAGCCTTATGACTGATGGTGTCATCAGATTGTACATGTAATCTGATGAAAAGTCAGGCTGTTTATAGAAGGAATGGTTCGTCTCTTTCTTCATTGCCTCACAGCCTGTTTGCAGGAGTTGCAGCAGTCTGAATGATCATGTAGTTGCAGAGTGAAAAGAGAAAAGAAAAGGTTCTCTGTTGCCTCCTGAGATGGCACAGCTATTCAGCCTAATGCAGGGGATAAACACTGCTGGAGGAGTGCATCAAGGTCGATACCCAGATGCACCTGCCCCTGTGCTCTCCTTTTTTCCCATTTTCTCATGTTATTTAGAACAGCTATGAAGATGCTAGTGATTTAAGGTGTATTAAAACTAGCTGATGGAGTTAGAAATGGTAAATGTATAAGGTAAGACTTTGCTGATATTACCTACTCACAGGATAATGGGTTTGGAAAGTTAGCCAGGAGTTGGATATCATAAAGTGTATGGCAGACTATAAGTCTTAACTCAGATCTGTCCCAAAACAGCCTGGCCAGGCAAGCCTCAAGGTAGATCTGACCATGGAACATTGTTTCTGCTTGTCCTCTTGTCTTCTCACACCACTGATCTGTCTGAAGCCAGTTCTAACCAGCTCTCTCTGGAACAACCGCTCTGGTTATTAAACATCAGCAAAAGGCTATACCAGGCTGTTTTATAGCCCTTTTTAGGTAAAGGAGCATATTAATGTGATCCTCCCCAAGCCTCAACGTAAGTAGAAAATAATTTAATTCTCTCATGCCAAAGCGAACTAACCAGTCAAACCTAACAACAACAAAAGCAGTAAAACCGTGGTTCTAACAAGACACCTGACAAACTGCAGTGCTTCCCTAATTGTCTTCTTGTCATATCTGTTTAGTGTGAACCACGAATTGAATAGATACTCAAGCAATGAGGATCCAATGGATGGAGCTTGTGCCTGCCAAGTCAGAGCAGAGCAGAGCACAGCAGACCTTGGGAATACCTAAGGCCTTTTCGATGTATTTCTCTGTGTGAGACTGGATCACTGTGTCTGCCAAGCTTGCATCCACCACTCTAGATCCAGGGCACTTGACCACAGATTAAGCACTCTTACAGTACAAAAACCAGTAGCACTCTCATGTTTCTTCTGTACCGTGCTTGCAAATGTCTTCATTACATTGACAAAATTTAAAGACCTTTTAGTTTGTCTGGAGAGAACCTTCACCAGTAATGTCTGCAGCCCAACTGTAACTGTAATTGCATACAATGCAAGCACAAAATACAAGGGAAAGCTGATTACCAAAGTTCATTCATCGGGAATCATTTAAGATTCAAAACTTAAGCAGTAAAATACTAATTCTAGTCCAGGAGTTCCCATCAACATTGTAGCATCATCCTGTATGGGAGTTCCTCACCAGGCTTGTATTGTAGCCTAGTACCTAACAACATAGTACAATTCACCTGTTTGCAATTTATGTGACAAAGAAGTGGTTGACTTTAGATTATGGAGTTAGAAAGAAGAAGTGATACCCTCAGGAGCATAAAACTTGGTGTTTTTTACTGCTGCAGTCATGCTTCTTCTGTGACCTTGAGCAAGTCATTCCAGCCCCATGTCTTCAGACTCCCAATGTACCTGGTAGGTAAGTCCAGGACCACTGTTCATCTGGTAAAACTCTCAGGGCCTCTGGGCTTCAGTGTTGCACGGCTTTAAAATGAAGTTAAAACCATACCCAGAACTGCATATTGAAAATTTACTTGCCTAAGCACAGAGATGTAATTAAGCTAGTATAGGTACACGTATCATGGTATTTTGCCACATAGAAACATCTTGCACTTGTTGCTTCATAACTCCTTCCAGGAATGATGACTGGGTAAAAGCCAAAGTATTTGTTAAAGAATCAGTTTCAGTTCAATCTTACTTGCGCAACACTTATCTACTGCAAAGGTTCCTGTAAACACAGCAGGCGGGACAGACTCACTCATATGTTTGCAGCATATGCGCTGCAAACTCTCAGCCAGGTCCCCTCACTTACAGATTCAGAGTCCATTTCAGATGGACAGCGGCGTGAGGCTTCATTACCACAGATCTCATTCCACAAGAAGCCTCACGCACTGGAACGGGTTTACTCGCGTGAGTGAGGACTAAATGCAGCAGTACCTACGGGCAGGAGGATGGCCGCGTGTAAAACACCCGGGGATACAGAGTGCTCTGTCATTGGGAGGTATTACAGCAATTACTTCACTACTAAGAATAGACCAAGTCAGGACTGAATGACTTGTGGCAGGAGGCAGGACACAATCCAGTTCCATCAGGAATTGACTTTAACTGAAAGCCTGGCAGTATCTGCCAGAGCTCCCCAGCCGCGCTCCGGCCGTACAGAAGCGCCTTTTAAACCTCCGCGACGGTGTCCCGGGGGACTCCGACAGCGGGACGGGCTGTGGGTCCGGGGAACACCGCCACCCGAGCTCCCTCCCGCCCGGGGCCGCTCGGCGGCGGGCGCAGCGCTCCCAGCGGGAACCGGCGGCGCNGACGGGGGGTACCGCTCCCGGCTCCAACTTCGTGGGTAGGTGCAGCGCCGGGCCCGCCGGGAGGCAGAGCTTTTCCCCGCCGGGAACTCGCCGTTCTCCTCCTTCTCCTCCCCGTTCCCGGCCCCATTGTGTGCCCGCGGCGGAGCCCCGGCCGGCCGGGGCAGGGGCCGCCTTTGTGTGTGCGGGAACAGCCCTTCGCCTCCCGCCTCGGCCCAGCCGCGTCCCTCTCCCTTTACTTTATCTTTTTTTATTATTATTTTCCCCCTTTCTTTCTTTCCGCAGGCCCTTCCCTTCCTTCCC